>OZ007556.1:66602215-66749122 GCA_963931855.1 Philhelius festivus | reverse complement strand
GATCTATTCATAATATATTTTAAACAAAATTCCATGTGCATATTAGAGCTGGATTCTCCGATGTAGAATCCCCCATTGATTCCCACTAGAAACCACATTTCTGTGTTGTGAATATTTTTCTGTTTAATTCCCAATAGCAATCAATCAATCGAATTTAATTAGTTACGTCAAACGAATATCTCCTTAGAGATGCTGTAGCGGATAACGAATGCGTCCATTCAAAAACGCACTGAATTACCATAACGCCAATCATATACAAACGTCAATTAGGCTTCGAGATGCTGTCTTAAGTCCGATGAGTAACAAGCATCATCAAGATATGGAAACGAATGGAATACTCAATGTGTAAACACCGTCATAGTGACCTCGCGCATTGCTTCCACTTCCATGCGATGCAAGATACAATTATTATGAAAAACCTACGTTCTTGCAGCTTAATATTCCCTTGGGGCAAATGGGGATTGGAGCGCTCCCCACTAGCAGCTAGCTGATGCGGCAGGCAGCGAGATGGTTTTATGATGGCTCCTGATGACATTTTCCGGTTTGGATATAGGTAAATGAGACATCATCATCTTCGGACGTTCTTGTCGTCTTCATTGCGGTTGTTGTCGTTGTCGTCGGTCGTATAGTGTATCTATAGTTGTCCAAGGGCCGTGAACGGGATCAACAGACGGCCGACGACGAATGAGAGGCGCTTTAATCCCACTAAATCCTCCATCCCTGATTGATTCCATTCGTGGTGCTGGTGCTTCCTTGGCAACCGTAGCCGTCGCCGTCGTCGTACCAATGTTTGCCGCCCGATTATGTCTTCATTTAATGTCATGTTATTTATGAATGTGACTCAATTTATCTGTCCAGGGTGCGGGTTGGGAAAGGTATGCCAGATATTTATATAAAATATGATAAAGGAATAATTGGGAATACAAGTCGAAGGAAAAAAAATAGCTTCATACCACCAGAGGTCTCTGCTTGCTCAGCAGGACTTCATGGTTAACTCCGAGCTTCCTATATTTGCATTAGGAGTAGGAACGTATAGGTACCCGTGCTTTGGTGAAGGGATAAGTAAAAATACATTTTTGAGATAATTGGGAAGTTCATGTAAGAATCGGTGGTGGATTTATGCATCCGTGGATTGAGTAAAGTCGATGTCTCCTCGGATTTCCATTCCGCCTATACACGCAGACACAGCGATAAATTTGCGATCGTTTAAGATTTGTTTGTCCGCGCCGGCAGGGCATCCAGAACTGCAGCCCAACGAAGCGGTCACCCTCGGCATTTATGAGTGGTGGGACATAGCTCGCAATGCGCCGGTGTATTAAGTCATTTTAATTGAATTGTTTCAGAACTGAGGTTTCCTGGCAAGAAGGGACTGTTGGTGGTTTCATAAATTTAAATTTTGACATTAACTTATGTTAATATTAGGGTTTCCTGACCGACCGACCAACCAACCGTTGTCCTGTGGGAAATATTCCCCACTATAAGGAAGCTTCATAATTTAATGATTATAATTGGAAGAGAAAGTCGAAGTGAGGTTTTTATTGTGTAATTACGAGCTTATAGGTTGTCCGATAAAATTAAGTCGCATATTAATAATTTTATTGCCAATTCAAGGAGATATGTCCACTTATATGAAAGTGGCCTTAATTCTGATTTATGACTTGCAATGTGGCTACACATATACAGTTTTGATGACCCGCTGAGTTGAGGTATGTAAATTGGTTGTCATGGAGACTTTTAAAAACTATACCACCCTGATTTAGAGACTTAGTGAAAATGTAGATTTCGACAATGATTTTAAGAGTTTGTCAAACGTCGACATTTTTTGTTGGAAAACTTTTCAAAGCACATCTGTGTTCGGTGTCACGAATCAACTTGCCACTTTTCACTTTCCAGCCCAAGAATTTCGAACTTTGCACGTTATCAAATAAAATTTGAGATTGAGGAAAACAAAATTTGAAAGGAACCGAAAAACCTAAAGGAATTACCTAAAGGAATCACAACTCAATGAAGAACAGGGTATTCGCATCAACCGAACGGGGTTGCTGCATGTTGAACGAAGAACCGATCTCAACAAGGTCACCTAAAGCCAAACCAGCTACAACATTTATCGAAGAAGCAAATTTCATAATTAAGGAACCTCAAGAGGCCAAGAATTTTGAAGAAGCGATGTCTAGTAAGGACAAAGCTAAATCCATAATGGCAATGAAATCGGAAATGAAGACACTTAAAAAGAATAACACATAGAAACTGACAGATCTACCCGAAAAAAGAAGCTACTGGAAGTAAATGGGTATAATTAAGGTGAAAAAGGACGAAAAGGGAAACATTGAAAAGAAATACAAAGCACGACTTGTAGCCCAAGGATTTTCACAAAAATTAAGAATAGATTTTAACGAAGTTTTCACACAAGTTGTTCACTAATCAACGTTCAGAAATTTGTCCTCTGTTGCAGGAAAAAAACGATCATCTGGACTAAAGCAGCTTTTCTTACTGGATCCTTGGAGAAGACCATTTTCATGAATCAAGCACCAGGTTTCAACCTTGAGAATCCAAGTAAAGTATGCCTGCTAAAGAACAGTTACTATGGTGATCGTCTCAGCCAAGCAGCGAGAACTTGGAATAAGAAAGTATAAGTGATTTTGATCGACGACGGTGGATTCATTCAAGGAAAGACTGATCTGTATTTTAGAATAATCGAACGTAATTGTTCTTATTTGATTTGACGATATTGTATGGTCGCTTGTAAAAATAAAGAAGATTTAAAGACCATAAAAAAACTACTAGCAGCGAAATTTCAAATGGAAGATGTTGGAGGGATAAAATATTACCTTGGTAAAGAAGCAACACGAGATAAAAAATGAAATTTTAAACTGTGTCAATATAATTATATTTATCAACTTGCAAAGATGTTCGGATTTCAAGATGCAAAAGAACCAAATACACCAATAGAAATAGTCACCTTGTAATTCGTCAGAAACTATTAGGATGTCTTTTGTATATTTTAATCAATACCATACCGGATATTACCGCAAAAGTAAACATTTTGGCTCATAAGACTTCAAGTCTGAATAAAGAAGATTAGGATTAGAATCTGGCAACCATTTTTTTGCTGAATCGTATCGGTTATACTGGTTCCTGATGATTTGGATTTTGGTTTTAAATTCTCGTACTTGGTTTCGTATAATCTGAATTCCGGAACTTTGGCCCTAAAAAATAGTTCTATTTAACTGACGCCAGGCATATGACGGGATCAGGCGGTACTACGCTGTTATAGCGTTAATCAAAATAGCAGGCAAAAACGCTCTGGTACATCAACAGGTACTACGCTTCTGGCACAAAACAGCAGGCTAAAATGCTCTAGTAAACCAGCAGGTACCAAAGCCTCTGGTAGCAATTAGGATGTTGAACTTCGAACTAAGGCCCCTTACCACTAGGGGTGGTAACTCTCCTACCAATCAATCTCTCCTCCCTAACTTTGTCTTTCCACTAAACTCCTTACCACTGTTTGCGAGCAGCTCCGAGATAGCAATATGGCTATATGGTCGAGTCGTCTAGCCTTTTCTAAATCAATTTTACTTTTGTCGCCTAACTTTGCGTTTGACCGAAAGAGTGATTTTCGTACAACCAAGTAGGTCGTCATGTTGCATTTTCAGTAAAGACTGAATGTCAATTGTATAAGTGATGAACGAAAGAATAATAATGTTGTAAATTTAGTTTTTTTTTTTTTAAATTCACTCAATTTGTTTATTTTTTGTTAATAACATTTAGTATTCTTTTTAAGAAAAAAAAATATTTTTTTTTTTAAGAAAATAAACTGGGCTTTAATAATAAGCAAAAAAAATTAATATTCATTAACGTATTTTTTTGAATAAAATGATATCAAAGTGAAAAAACAACTTAAGAAACGAAAAATTGTGTTTTAGGCAAAATTGCGGAAAAACGGTTGTCCACAGAAAAAAGTTTTGGGACAAACTAAAACTGTAATAAATTCTTGTTTGGTTATAAAAATAAAATGCACGACTGGGTCGCACGAACTTGCTCCTATGTAATAGACTAGGAATTTTAAAAACGAATGTCATTAGAGAAAACTGTTCATAAGGATAAAATAATTTTTTAAATTCTTTTAGTAGTAAGAGACAAAAACAGAATGCTATGCAAATATGAATTTATGCAAGAACAAAAATTATAAGTCGTTGTAGTGGTTTCTTAAAAAAAAAGCTTTTATATATGTACAAAATTTTTAAAAGATTTTTAAGAAAAAAATTTGGTGTGCCAACTTTGTTTTTATTACTGTACGAATGAAAATTAAATTTCCAAAAAAAATATTGAGCCGTTTTTGAGATATCGAATTTTCCAAAAAAAAAATTATTTTTTTTTTCAAAAATTAAAAAAATATTTTTTTTTAAAGTTTTGAAATGCAATAGTTTTAAAACTTTTTTAAAGCATCTCTGCAAAAAATTTCATTAAAATCCGTTACGTCGGTAATGAGTAATTCAAAATTTAAAAAATGGTTCTATGGTAGGTACAAGCTGTAATATCTTAATTTAAAAACTTTTTTTATTAAATTAAAGACCGTTAAAATTAATTGAAATAAAAAATGTTTATCAAAATTTTACGCACCGTTTTCGAGAAAAATACGATTTTTGAAAACCATTTTTTAACATTTGTATGGTGGGTACCTTTATTTTTAGGTAAATACAACTTTTTTTCATACATCTTGTAGATTATACATATTCAAAAACTTTTACTTACCAAGTTTAAAAAAAATCTAGCATAAGGTTTTCGAAATATTGAGTTTTGAAAACAAAAATTTGAATTTTTTTTTTAAATCCAAAAAAAAATTTTTTGAAAATTCGAATACACAATTCTATTAATGTTTTTGAGGAGCTTTAGCAAAAAAAAAATGATCAATATCGGTTGTACCATTTTCGAGAAAATCAAAAACAAAAAAAATGGTTCCATGGTAACCATTTTTCGGAAAATGTTTTTCAACCAGTACCTATCTTTAACTAAACCAAATTTTTTTGTATCTTTTTTTTAAATCTGTCGAACAGTTTTTGAGAAAAAAAAATATTTACAATATTTTGAAAAAAATTCGTATGGAAGGTACCGTTATTTCTGATCTAAAAAAAAAAAAAAAGAAAAAAACGTGTGGGGCAAAAAAATAAAAGTGATATCTACCAAGTTTAAAGAAAATCGGACGAGTCGCTTAGGCTGTAGTCGAACCGACAGACAGACCGACAGGCAGACAGACAGACGGACGGAATTGCGAGACCCACTTTTTTAGTCTTCGCTATCATCGTAATGTCAACTTTGATCAAAATCTCGAGTTCAATTTTTTTTACAAATGCATAACTTGCCTTATAGTATCTATAGGTCGCAAGTAAGAAACTTACGAATCGGACGTAGTTTGGCAAAGATAAAGCCAGTTAAAGGAAAAGAGAGCAAAAATCATAAAAACCGTTATAACTCGAAAACGGGACGAAAACGAGAAAATTGCCTCTTAAGTTTTTCGACTTAAAATGACCTCAGGAATGCATAGGTTGATCCAGTGAAGTGAGAGGAAAACATTCAGGGGTTATCTTACTAAGAAAACGGGCACAAGCTAACCAAGGGTACATGATAGAGGTATCATAGGGTGGAGAAGCCTGAGAATGTCCATAACATCAGACATCAGAGATCCAAACAATCAGGATCGTGGTTCGGTTGATAATTAGATAAGTGTGTACATATTTTTTTCTCATTTACATATATGGCACGAAAATAATTTTTGTTGGTAGTTTAGTAGCAGTAAGATCCCCCCAATCCGTTGAGTTAAAACCGTGCGACCACAAGCGTGCCACTTCTGCTAACAGGGACATTTTCATCCAACCCCCTGCCTCTACAAGATTTCTGCTTATAGATATTTACTCATTTTTCAAATACGACCGTTATAACAGCCCAAAGAATTTCTGAAGAGTTCCCTACCTCATTATCGCAGAGTAGGAAGAAATGGTGAGCTTTCACAGTGAGGCCCTGTGGCTTAGCGCTGAAATACGCCATTTTGATACATAACTCGTGTGAGCATGTGGAGTCATCCAGTTTGGTTTTGATGCTTCTTTTTATGTTGCACAATTATCCGGAATTTGGATCACTCACTCAACCGGACCACCACATTCATTCGACACAATGTGCCAAGCTAGGCAGCTTGTTAATTGGGGCTGGAATAGTAGCCAATTCGATTGAGTGATCATCCTACCCCCACACCCAAAGCCATCAACGGCCTCAGATCGTTGACTCGGGATCTAAGGAATCAAATAGAGGGTTCAACCTAGAGCCATTTAGTCTCGTTGAAAAAAGTGCTCAAGTCTTTGACCGTCATTTCTTAAATTTCGTCAATGTCGTCAAAAACTGTTCTTCCTTATGATTGTGCTCCATATTTGGCCAGAGCAGAGCATTTGCAGAGGAAGTGGAGGACCTTTTCCCATTATCGAAGAGGCTTTGAAAAAAATAGTGTAGATACATATTAAAGCCATAGGTTTGGTTGATGCTTTAAGGTACTAGTACGGTCTATAATTCGGCCAAAATTCTAAAATTAAAAAAAAAAAATTTTTTTGTACTCTTGACGCATGTATTCATTATTTAAAACAAAAATTATGTTATTACCTAATAAGGTTTCCGAGAAAAAAATCCCAAAAATCGTGCGTTTTTTTGGCATTCTAGACCGTACTAGTACCTTCAGAATTAGTTCGAAATCATATTTGGACCCCTTGCTTTATTATTTCGTAATCCTAATATTACGGGTATTAATTCGTCTAGACTTATGTCTCTGTCAAGGAATGCATGATAAGTATCATCCAAAAGTTTTTTTTGAATTATATTTCCACTATTACATTTCTTGACGATAATTGTTCCAAACTTCTTTTGAAATAGGATCTTGTGCGAAGTAGTTCGATTTTATGCTTTTGATTGCTCTCCAAGAGTCTTTCCTAGTTTTAGTTTTTCGAAGTTGTTGAGATATGTGCTCGTTGTAAAGTTCTCATATCAAATAAAATAATTTGTATTAAGCGATCATATACTAATAAGGACGAAACCTTTTGAATGAAACGATAAAATTAAAACCAAAGTCAAATTATACCCGCGACACCACAACATTGTGTTGATATTTAGTGCTAACAACAATGTTGCACAAATAATTAAAAATTTAATTTTAAAAAAGATATCACTATCACACATAATCAGAAGTCGCGGCTAAGAAAAATGTATAAAAGCTCTCCGAAAAGCCATAATAATTTTGTTTGTTTTTTCAAGGTTCTGACTGCTTGTAGCCTTGAAGGTATACTCGTACAGTATTCCCAGTGATAATGAAATAACAATCAAAATCGCAATCAAATTAAAATTCTCAAAAATAAATGCTTGCATATATACAATAAGTGATTGGAACAACCCCCATTGAGTGCTATAAATGCAACGACTTCTGATCCGCGCAGCTCACCATTAAGTTGGTTACATGGAAAATGTTCAAATAAACGGGCAATTAAAATCTGTATTAATTGACTTAAGTCTTGCGGCGAAACAATGTCTCAAAAGCACGATCAAGCTGATTTTATGGATGCACGATCATTATATTGTACTTATGCCGTTTGAGGTTTAACCCCTGCCTGAGCCCTGTAGCTCTGTCTGCAATCAAAACTTTTAATTTCGATAAAAAGGAGATATTTTTATAGCTGGTCAATAAAATTGCCAATGGATGTGGATTTTATATTTTGTTATTGTTTAATCATAATTGTTGCTCGATTTGGAAGGAGGGCCTTCGAGGTAATCATGTACCTACTAGCACCGATGGCACTTATTGCTCAAACAAACAAAAGCTATATAATCTCGCCTAGGATACTCAATCCTCCATGATTGCTGGTCATATTAAAGAAACATAAAAGACTAGGAAGTGGGTTTTTTCACTTTAATTATGCAAACAAGCTCAAGATTTGAATATCGGTCCTGGTCGAAAACTCTGCAATTAAGATTAACTTCTTCAGATGTGGGTGATCTACTTCTCAGTATCCCAGCCTGAGGATGCAGCGGGAAGGGGAAACAAAAGAATTGATGAGGATGAGGATGATCGGTAGACCGCAAACAGCTTAATTCAACATCACTGCAAGTCGGTTTAATCTTTGAAGAGGTCCGCTAGGTATAGATTAAGTCAGTCGTCGTCGGTCGGCAGGATCAAGGATGTGCTTCGGCTTGTTTTTTTTTTTGTTATTTTTTTTTAATTGCTCTACAAGGCGTGAGATTTCTTTGAAGTGGGATCAATGAACGTGTTGGTTATGTAAACCCGAAGAAACAATAGGAAAATACCAAAATAAACGCCACAATGTTTATATACGCGAACGTAATTTCCTTGTTGTTGCGGTTCAAGTGCATTGTAAATTTTGTGATAAATATATCTGAGGATTCCAAGTAAGTAACATGCAAACAAGACAAAACAAAAAAAAAACACCAAACCTTTGGGGGTAAACATTGGTCAAGTATGTAGGTATTTCATGGTCCTTGAAAATTTCAGAAAAGTCTGAAAAAAAAACTGTAACAAAATCGGTAAAGTCGGTTAACAAGATAAACGGGAATAAGAAAAAATGAAGAAAGGGTTTTCTCAAAAAATTTATGAAATATAACATTAGGGGCATTTCACGTGAAGCGGACAACGAAAAAAGTGATGGGTGTTGAAATTCATTCATCTTTGTGTTATTTATACTTCATTTGAATCTAAAAATACATTTAGAAGGATTTTGAATTTTGAGGTCTGGTACTCCAGTTATGGGCTTGTAAACTTTCGTCAAGCAATGAGTAATGGTTTTTAAGAAAAATGTTGATAAATTAAAAGAAGCAATATAAAAATAATTTTAATAGTTGAATATATGGTAAAACAGATGTTCTTTTTATTTATGAAATCTAAACCGGAAATGAAATTTTTTCTTATATATAAAACCGGAAGTTAACATTTCAAATAAAATTTTGGTAAACTTGGCCCATTTTAATATTTTTTTTTTTATGTCTCAAAATAAAGCCCATATATTAGAGAAAACACATGCCAAGTTTCAGAGTGGGATACCCATACGTTTAGAAGATACATAATTTTTAGTGCGTGGACCTCGTGCAAAAAACAGATTTATTATACCTATAGAAAACCGGATGTTGGCGATTCAATTTTAATTTTAAGTACCTTAGACCATTTTGATATTTTTTTTTCTTTTCTCTTATTGTTCTTTATATAATAAAGATTCCAAATACCAAGTTTGAAGATGGGATCTCCATTCATTTAGAAGTTACATATTTTTTAGTGCTAAGCTGGCAACTTCGTGTCATGCGATAAGCCCCTCTTGGTCTAGCTTTCTTGCCTTCTCATAGTATGAAGAGACGCCATCTGTTAGGAGTGTAACTTAAATGCTAGAAAAAGAAAGATATAATATGCGGCCACGTTACAATAATTTGTATTGTATGTTTGTTTGATTTAAGTTCTTGCTTTAAATGAACACAATGTTTAGTTAGTTCGCACTTGAATTTAAGTTTAATAATAAATAACACAGACCCACAAAAAAAAAACTTCACTGACTCTGGGATGTGAACATATGTCTCATAGGTTTTTCGGGTGGCTGATTTCAAATCCGGGGTCCATTTGACTCAATCAGGTCAGGTTTAAGGGCATTTGAAGGTCAAATCGCTAAATATTCGTTTACAAATCTGAAAACCTACATATATATGTTTTTGGCATCGCTGAATTCGAATTTGGACTTTTTTGACCCCAACATGTAAAGGTCAAGGTCAAACGAAGGTCAAACCTCTGCAATATAACGATATGATATTTTTGACCCCAGATTCTGAAAAAACGTAAAATTTTACGTGCAAATATGTGTTGACTTTTTTTTTACCGACCTCTGTCATGTAGCGGTCATCCAAAATAAGACTCGTTTTTTAGATTTTGGCCTATGTATTGGCTGTGAATTGGCTACTTCTGAAGTTATATGGATACCTTCAAATGACCTAGAGTCTGCAAAATGGTACTAAACGCACCTTATATTCGGATTCAGTGACTCCAAAAACATAAGAATCAACTGGTTCGAGAGCCCAAATCCCGATTTACTGTCGATACATCAGCCGAGAGATCCAAAAGGAGTATTTGACCTTGGAATATCTTCCAGAGGTCATTCCAAACAACAGATCTAGATGAATTTAGATGTAAAATTATATATAGACATCAGGAAACTCCACAAGAAAAATCTATCGTCCTCAAATAGCAAGGAATTGGGAAGCCAATTTATGTCACCTCTGCGAGATATATACTTACCCTCAAATCTTTCATGCAGAATGTCAATCGTGGCATTCACAGTTACACATGTCGTCTTGGTCCATGTGGTTCAATTTGGGCCATTATAAATTGGATATCTTCGTTCTGTAGCGCTCGCCATTGACGCACAAAATCCACACAAAACAATAACTTTCTGAGGATTCATTGTCACCTGCAGAGCCTTATGTGGGTTAGTGTCGTCTTATACTGCAATTTTTCGCGTTAACAAATCATGCAAAAAATCGAATCGTTGCTAAAAATGATATTTTGACCTACATTGGGGTTCCATTCTAATGAGTTTTCTATGGTCATGAACTTTCAGCTTCAGGGTCGGATGGATTCTGTTCGAGTGTAGACCCAAGAGCCAACTATACTCCTCACTTGGCCCATCCGCTGTTTGGGAGGCCAAATGGACTAAGTAAGAAGACCAAGCTTCTTAAGTACAAACAACTTACCCAACCCATTCTGACCTATGCCTTTATCATCTAGCTTACTGTATCACCTACAGTAATGAAGAAGATGAAGAGTTTTGAAAGAAAGATGCTTCGCATTACCACTGAACTACACCGCAAGCCACTGAAGAAAGAAATATATTCCATATATGAAGCTGTGCGAGAAAGCAAAATTAATGCCAATAGACCAGTATTTTCTGCAGCTCTTCGAAAAACCATCAGGAACCTGGAGCATCAAATCAACTCAGAAGTGCAGCAACTCCTCCAGCATCAACTAGAGCCCAGTGACAGCGATCACTGAAGATCGATTTGAAGACCAAATATATAACGACGACGTATGGTTCTACGAGAGGAACAACAATCAACACTAGAGAGGATAACAAGCCCCCACTGCTTATATTACAAAATAAAATGCACGACTAGGTCGCACGAACTTGCTCTTATGTGAGAGACTAAGAATTTCAAAAATTTTAAACAGTCTGTTATTAAGGTATTAGTATGATACAACTTAACAATTTGCTAACTTTAAAGTAGTTTACAAACTCAATCTTAATTTTAAACATTTTCTAATTAGTATCGTACTAAAGTAATTTTCTTACACAATGACAGTTCGTGTGTGTGATTTGAATAAATATTAGCTTATGCCAGAACCAAAATTATAAGCCCTTGTAGTGGTTTCTTAAAAAAATAACCTCTTAGGTATATACAAGATTTTCAAAACATTTTTAAGAAAAAAATTTAGTATGCCAACTTAAACTTTAAATTATGATACGAATAAAAATTTAATTTCCAAAAAAATACTGAGCCGTTTTTTGATTTCTTTTTCGATTTTCCCAAAAAAAATTATTTCGTTTTTAAATTCAAAAAAATATATTTTTTTTTTGTTTTAATAATTTCATTAAAATCGTTATGCCGATAATGAGAAATTCAAAATTTGAAAAAATGGTTCTATGGTAGGTACAGTAATATCTTAAGTCAGTAATATCTTAATATCAAGTTTTTTCTTATTGAATTATAAAAAGTAAAAATTAATCGAAAGAAACAAAATTTTATGAAAAATATAGCCGCTGTTTTCGAGAAAAATACGATTTTCGAAAACCATTTTTGAACATTATTTGTATGGTGAGTACTTCACATCTTGTAGACTGAAAGAGAGAGAAAGAAAACGAAAAATCGTTTTATTATTAAAGTAATTTTTTATATAACAAATTTCTCTAAAATTTTTCGAGAACAAAATTTGGAATACCACACTGAAAATAAAACCTAGGTATATATGATAAAACTGTAGGTTGATATGATAAAATAATATTCAATACGTCAATTTACGTCCAGCAAAAATTTTTATCAAATTGACAAAAATTACAGAATTTTGTTGAGGTAAAAAAAAAATATTTTTTGTATCCACAAAATTATTTTGTTATGCTAACAATTCTTTTGTTGTACTAACACATTTTTTTGTTAATATTAAAAATTTGTTTTTTTTTTATTATTAACGGATTAACAAATTTTTTTTGTTAAATTAACAAAATTGTTTTGTTAAATTAACAAAACTTTTTTGTTATATTTTGTTGAATTAACAAAATATTTTGTCAATTCAATCAATTAAACAAAATATTTTGTCAATTTTAGAAATTTCTTATGTTGAATCCACAAAATCAATTTTGTCAAAATAGTTTTTTTTTGGGATCTAAGTCCACAACAATTTGCGTTTCGTCCCTACGATCTCAAATGCAACCACCTGTGAGGGCGTATGGACAATACGCAATTTTTGTTAAGTTCAGTTAATCTTACAACGGTTTTTTGACAAAAACGAAATGTAAACTATATCATAGACAAAAGAAATGTCATGATCAAAAAAATATACGCGCAGAATTTTTTGGTTTCCTTACAAAATATATTTATCTATCTGATAATAATATTTTATCAGTATTACAAAATAACTCATCCCAAAAAAAAAATATTTGTCATTTTAACAAAAACGTTTTCATTTTTTTTTTAATTGACAAAAAAAATTAACAAAATCTTTGTGATATTGACAAACATTTACAAAACTGATTTTTTGTAGATACAACAAACATTTTGTTAACTTCACAAAAAAGTTTGTCGATGTGACAAAAATCTCTGTTTTATTTTGTTATATTAACAAAACTTGGTTTGTTAAACTGACAATATTATTTGTAGTGCATATTTTCTTAAACTGAAAAAAAGTCATGCTGAATTATAAAAATTTTGTGAAACCAACAAAATCATTCTTTCGTATTGACAAAAAATTTATCAAAACGATAAAATTGTTTTGTTGAAGGTCAACAATGCGTTTTTATCAATATTACCTAGTAATTTATTTTCAGTGCAATTTTAAGTATTCAGTAGTATAGATTTTAGGAAATAATTTAAAAAAATAATCGTTCACACGTTTTAAAAATATTGATTTTTCAAAAAAAATCTTGAAATTTTATTTTTTTAAAACCCAAAAAATGTTTGTTTCCAATATTTTATACAATATTATTTTGAACTTAAGGGGCCTCCTGGTAAAAATTTTTGTTTAAAATCGTTAGAGCCGTTAATGAGAAAGTCGAAAATCAAAAAAAGGGTTCTATGACGGGTACGGTTAATAATATTTTGCCCCAAAAATTTTTTTTCACCAGAATGTGGTCCATGTTCATAATATCACTTAATTTTTTTGTATCAAAATTGTTAGAGCCGTTTTTGAGATAAATAAGATTTTGCATTACAGGTGTATAGGGGTACCGTTAGTTTTGGAGCTAAAAATAAAAATTCAATTTTCCGTTTTTGAGAAAATCGAAAACAAAAAAAAAATAAAAAATGCTATTTACGAAATTTAAAGCAAATCAGCTGAGCCCTTACTTGTATGCTGTAGTTGACAGACAGACGGAATTAAGGGATGGACTTTTTTAGTCCTCTCTATAATAGTATATATACATAATGTCAACTCTGATCAGAATCTCGAGTTCGTATTTTTACGAAATCATAACTTTCCATATAATAAACTAAATACACCATCATACCAACCTACGTATACTGCAATATTTTTAAGCATTTAATAGTTTTTTTTTGCAGATTCCTTGAACTGTAGCCATTTTATATTTTCGTAAAGAAAATAAAACCAAAAATAGCACGTCTACAACTTCAACAAAAAAGAAGTCATCCTAATGATTCCAGCATCAGTCAGTGCCGCGACGCCGATGACGACGACGGTGGCAATGGCGGTAGCGGCATTATGCTACTTGAAGGACATCCGTAGACTATACACTCAATGATCTAAAAGCAAAAAAAATGCGAAATTCGCCCTCACCTCAGAAAATAAAAAGCGGGTGGATAAATTAGGGCAATTTAAAATATAGGTATTGTGTTCGGACACAAGAAGATGAACCTCGCAACATATCACTTAGAAGTGATACAGCACTAGTGAAAATTAATGGAACCGCATCCATCCATATTCCAGACCCAAAAATCTGAAACAGAACACAGGTCATTCAGAAATCCATGAAATTATGTTCAAATGTTCAAAAAAAATTACCAGACCTGCAAAAATTGTATACGTGCTGTGATCGTGTCCTGTTGTCTTATAAGTGTGCCCTTTTTGGCTAGTCGTATTCATTTGTAAAATTTGTTCCTACGAAAGAAGTAGCACGTTATTTGATTAATGCTTTTATAGAAGGCAACCAAATTGTAGGAGGAGGAAAATTTTAGTGTTCTTCATTAAATAATTGGAGCATTCGATTATAGTTATTTTGCTGAAGTTCACAGGGCATGTACCTTGATCATTAATAAAAAGAAGAAATAAAGAAAAAGGCCGATACGCTATAACCTTTATCTTTTAATAGTGGTTGAATTTTTATGAATGAAAATCAAATGAAGATAATATTCCAAGAACGCTTGATGCGAATTAAAAAAACACGAACTTGTCTTTTGAGCTTTATCTAGCCGAAAAACCCAGCTTATTTGGTTTTCTGTGTAATCGTAATGTCAAAATTGATTGAAATTACCTACATATTTTGAGTGCACTCTGAAAAAAAAGTGAAATGCATGTTATACACGTGTAAGACTTAACAAGTGAGACTGCTAGTATTTAACCTGAAAAGTTACACGGTTAACTTTACACGAGTCTACTTGGTTAATTAATTCAAAAAATCTCTTCGATTATGTTAGCCAAATTGGTGTGCAATTTTAACAATCTTCACTCAGAATAATAAGGAATTGGATATGTTATCATTCGGTTATACCAAACGAGAAGAATATTTAGTTTTTAAATGTAAGCCCATTTACTTAGTAAAATTAAATAACTCTGGTTAGTTATCTTAACCTAGATACTCGTTCAATTTAAACAACATAGCCATTTGTTTAATTTAACGAAGAAGATTGTTTAGTATTGAATATGAAATATGTTAAATTAATTAAGTATATTTATTTGATTTAAGCACTTAAATCGTTTAGAATAAACCTTATAAAAATTGCAAGGTTTCTCGATTAATATAACTAAGTTTTTCGATTAAACTAACATTCATAATTGTTTATTTCAATTTTTACTTCTCACTTATAGGTACTATAAGGCAAGTTATGCATTCGTAAAAAAAATCGAACTCGAGATTTTGATCAAAGTTGACATTTCGATAATAGCGAAGACCAAAAAAGTGGGTCTCGCAATTCTGTCGATTTTCTTTAAACTTGGTAGATATGAGTTTTGATTTTTTTCCCCCCACACATTTTTTTCTTTTTTTTTTTTAAGACCAAAAATAACGGTACCTGCCATACGAATTTTTTTCGAAATTTTATAAATATTTTTTTTTTTCGCAAAAACTGTTCGACAGATTTTAAAAATAAAAACACAAAAAATTTCATTTAGCTTAAGCTGGGTAATGGTTGAAAAAAATTTTCCGAAAAATGGTTATTGAGGGTACCCCCCATGGAACCATTTTTTTTGTTTTTGATTTTCTCAAAAACGGTACAACCGATTTTGAACATTTTTGTTTTGCGAAGGCTCTTCAAAAATTAAATAGAATTGTGTATTGAAATTTTGAAAAAATTTTTTTTTGGGTTTTTAAAAAAAAATTTTCAATTTTTTTTTTCAAAACTCAATTTTTCGAAAAGCCCATGCTAGATATTTTTTAAACTTGATATACAAAATTTTCTTAATATAAGATGTGAGAAAAAACTTTCATTTACCTTAAAATAAAGGTACCCACCATACAAATGTTAAAAAAATTAAAAAAATGGTTTTCAAAAATCGTATTTTTCTCGAAAACGGCAGCTAGAATTTTGATAAAATTTTTTTTCTTTCAATTATTTTTTAAGGTCTTTAATTTAATAAAAAAAAATTTTGAAATTAAGATATTACAGCTTGTACCTACCATAGAACCATTTTTTCGAATTTTGAATTTCTCATTATCCACATAACGGATCTTAATAAAATTTTTTATAGAGAAGCTTTTAAAAAGACTTAAACACAGTGCATTTCAAAACTTTATTAAAAAAGGTCAAAGAATTTCTTTAGTTAAAATCTAGTTTTAAGTTTAATTTTTTTGTATACAAATTGGTTACGTATTAATGCTTTCCCTATTTTAACTTTTACTGTCTTCGATTTTGTCCAAAACGATAGGAAAGATTTTGACCAATTTTTTCTATGATTTTTCACTTTCACATTATCGGCTTCTGGATTCAAAGTTAATTTTGTAAGCAGCAACTTCTTAAAAATTTTAAAAAATAATGCAAAATAAATAAAATGCACGAATGGATCGTACTTCCTCATATTATGTAAGATACTGAAAATGAATGTTACTAGAGAAAATTGTTCATAACCATTAAATTCATTTTTAGAATGAATATAGCAAGTCCTTTAGTGGTTGGAGCCAAAAACAACTTTAAATTTGTATTAGTAAAAATTAAATTTCAAAATAATATCGACCTGTTTTTGAGATATTGAATTTTACAAAAAAAAAATTATTTTTTTCTAAAAATTCAAAAAAAAAAAAAAAAAAAAAACAAATTGGAAGTTTTGAAATACAATATTTGTCAAACTTTTTAGAAGCTTCTCTATAAAAAATTTTATTAAAATCCCAACAAATGGTTCTATGTAGATATGTTAGGTAGTCAGTCATATCTTATTTCAAAATTTATTTTTATGAATTATTATAGATCGTAAAAATTAATCGAAAAAAAATAAATCTGATCAAAATTCTAGGCGACTCTTTCTAGAATGATATGATTTTCAAAAACCATTTTTTAACAATTGTATGGTGGGTACCAGCGTTACCACTTCCGGAAAAAAAGTCGAAATAGATTTGAAGAAAAAAGCGAAGTAAATTGAAAAAAATCGAAGTTGATTTTAAAATAACTTTTTACTTGCTTTTAGAAAAAAAGTATCTCGAGATTTTCATCAGTTGATATTATACGACACGAAAAAGTAGTGACTCCGTCTGTCTGAGGAGAAATTGAAAAAGTTTATTTTTGGTTTACCTTGATTAATTACATACAGCCATTATGAAATATCATATTTATTTCGAAAACGGTTCTAATGATTTTTATAAAAAAAACTATGTCTCAACAATGAGGTCAACAAAAATGTGAATAACGGTACCTGTCATAGAACCATTTTGTTTTTTTATTTTCTTCTTTTTCATTTCCGACCCTACCGATTTGGATACGAATTTTTATGTTGGAGCTTGTTTGATTTTGAAATAATGTTGTATACAAAAAAATGTTTTCATCAATGTACCTATATTATTTAACACTTTTATATTGTTTCCTTTAGTTTTAAAGAAATTTGTATATAGAGAATTTATTTATTAATGAAACTTTCTTTTATAAAGAGTAACATTAAAATTAGTATAATTGAATATAATTTAACTTTTAAATAAAAACTCACACGTTAGCGAAATTTTCATAAGATTCGTGCACACATAAGTGTGGTGAGTTTTAGTCCAGTCAAAGCGTCATTTGACCTTGCGCGCAGAGGCATGGTCTATTTTTTTTTTATGGATCGATAGGTGCTTATGAGAAAAGCTTAAAACCAAATTTGCACCACATGACAACTTTTTTTACCAAAGTTATTGATAAAAATGTGTTTTGTGTCATTTTTCGGTCACTTGCGAATATCTCAGCTCCACTATCTCGTACAAACAAAAGTTAAACATGTTTTTATTCCTAATAAGATTATCTATTATGTTATAAAAAAAACCATTTGTTTAAACAAATGAAAAAAAAGTTATAGTAAGTTAAAATAATTTTTTGTTGTTTAAAAATCACTTTTTCGTGATTATTAAGAAAAAAGCTCATTTAATGATGAAATTTTTATTTTTTATTATTAAAGTTCTTGTAATTTCCTACAATTTAAAAAAAAAATCAACACTCTACGATGAACAAAAGCCGAGTAATAAATTATTGAACATAGGTAAGTCAGCGCACCCACGCATTTTATGATTTTATGTTTTAATTAATATCTCAGCCCCAGTATGCCGCAAAGTGAAAAGAAAAAACTGTATTGCTAATAACAATATTTTCTATCAACTTGCATTTAATTTAATATGTTTGAGCAAAAACATAAAAAGTTACCGTTGGTTTCAACGTTTTTTTCCTTGTTTTTAATACCTTTTTTTCATAGTTATTGAGAAAAAAACTGTATTTCACGGCAAATATTTTGCAGTTTTGAATTTTTATTTTATAGTCCTGCTAATTTTCTTCAAACTAAAAAAAAAATTAGTCCATTACGACTAACGGGAGCCAAGATATTCATGATTTAAAAACTTAGGAAAGCTTACAATTTAGTATTTTAACCTTGTAGCTTGTAATTTTGGTGTCGCCAGCAACAAGATATATCAGTATCCTTCAAACACCCCACACATACTTACACATATTTGTTGCTGGCGACACCGAAATCACAAGCTACAAGGTTAAAATACTAAATTGTAAGCTTTCCTAAGTTTTTAAATCATGAATATCTTGGCTCCCGTTAGTCGTAATGGACTAATTTTTTTTTAGTTTGAAGAAAATTAGCAGGACTATAAAATAAAAATTCAAAACTGCAAAATATTTGCCGTGAAATACAGTTTTTTTCTCAATAACTATGAAAAAAAGGTATTAAAAACAAGGAAAAAAACGTTGAAACCAACGGTAACTTTTTATGTTTTTGCTAAAACATATTAAATTAAATGCAAGTTGATAGAAAATATTGTTATTAGCAATACAGTTTTTTATTTTCACTTTGCGGCATACTGGGGCTGAGATATTAATTAAAACATAAAATCATAAAATGCGTGGGTGCGCTGACTTACCTATGTTCAATAATTTATTACTCGGCTTTTGTTCATCGTAGAGTGTTGATTTTTTTTTTAAATTGTAGGAAATTACAAGAACTTTAATAATAAAAAATAAAAATTTCATCATTAAATGAGCTTTTTCTTAATAATCACGAAAAAGTGATTTTTAAACAACAAAAAATTATTTTAACTTACTATAACTTTTTTTTCATTTGTTTAAACAAATGGTTTTTTTTATAACATAATAGATAATCTTATTAGGAATAAAAACATGTTTAACTTTTGTTTGTACGAGATAGTGGAGCTGAGATATTCGCAAGTGACCAAAAAATGACACAAAACACATTTTTATCAATAACTTTGGTAAAAAAAGTTGTCATGTGGTGCAAATTTGGTTTTAAGCTTTTCTCATAAGCACCTATCGATCCATAAAAAAAAAATAGACCATGCCTCTGCGCGCAAGGTCAGGCCCTTTTTCATGACGCTTTGACTGGACTATTTCTATGCTTTTAAAATTACTCATTTATGCGTATTTGTATTGTGTTGACGTTCATTTTTGTTTGTTTTTCTTTTTGTTTTTGTATTGTAATTCTGGGTTTACATACTACACAGAGTGAAGTGAAGTAGATTTGGGCATTTTTGTAGAATTGAAGTAGGTTGAAAAAGAGATTTTTGAAATGAAGTAGATTTAGCTGGTGGTGCGAAGTAGGAAGTAGATTTTATTTTTTTTTTTGAAAAAAAGAAGTAGATCTACATCAATTAAAGTAAAGTGGTACTTCTAGTGGGTGCTATTATTTTTATATAAAATATTTTTTTTTCTAACATCTTGTAAGTTGTATTAAAAAACATTAAAATATAAAGTTTTAAGAAAATCGAGCACAAGGTTTTCGTAATTTTGAGATTTTAGCTATCCAAATTTTTGGGGAGCTTTATTATAAAAATGATCAAAATTGGCTCTACCATTTTTGAGAAAATCAAAAACAAAAAAATGGTTCTGAGGCAAATACCATTAATAAACATAAAGCATTACCTATAGCTGTAACAAAATATTAATTTTTAAATTTGCGGCCAGCACACAGTGGATTGGTATTGTCCTAACTCCAGAATTTTTTTTTTTCGCACATGTTCATCATCATTTTGATGGGTCCGTCACTGAAGATGATTCTGTTTGTTGATATCAAGGTCCTCGTCAAATTGCCCCCTAAAATGAAGTCTTACATATCACTTACACTCAAATTGGTGATTTGCCTGTAGTGTCTTATTAAAGACAAGAAATATAAACTTCTACGACGCACAAAAGTACATGTCCGCCAGGAACTATCAAAATCTATCCGTCCTTGTTTCAAAATTCTATAGTTTTTTTTTGGTAAGAAAAGTCATATCATACATCAATCTACGAGTCGTTATATGTACATACCTACGACTGATCCATTGCAAGCCAGAAATTTCGTACCGATTCTTATTTTGTAATTTCCTTTGGTATAATATTTGATTCAAAGCCCATCTAGAATGGGAAGAATTCAAGAATCCATTAAGTTATGAACCATTTTTAAAATTTCTTGAAAACCGCTCAAACGTTTTTGATTGCACTTAAAACATGAACAGTTGTATTTATTAGATTTCTTTAGAACAATTTTGGTTGTAGTCGTGATTAGGGTTCCCAACCGTACTATAATATATAGTATTTTACTATATTTTGGCTTTGAGTACTATATACTGTTGAAGAAATATATAGTACGCAAAAATACTATATTTTAACCCGCTGAAAAAAATATCATACACATCTGCCATTTTGATTGCACCTTAAGATTTCATTTCATCACTCAAGAATCTGAACACGTCTAAGTCTTGCTGTCAATGTCAAAGCTGACAGCCATGAGATATTTTACAGTTACAACTGATTTGTGTTCGTTTAATATTTGCTCTTTATTAATTTTTGGCTATTCAATCGGATTTGTATTCACAAAATTGTGTCTAAAGTAATTATTGTGTCTTTAAAGTGTTATTAATTGTTGTGCTAATGGAAAAAGAAAGTGACGACGAAAGTGGTCCAAGTACAAGTAGTACCATCGTGCCACAAACTCCCACTAAAAAGCGAAAATTTACAAAAAGACTGCAAAAATATAAAGTAGAAATGGGAAAAGCAATATGTTTTTATTTCAAAAGATCCCCAAAATGAATTTAATGCAAAGTGCATACCATGCAACATAACAATTGCTATTGGAAAAAGTGGTATTGGCCAGGTGAGTTCCTTTATGTCGAGCTATGTTGTTCCATCCTTCATTGAATCGATTTTATTGAATGAATTTTTTGAATGATTTGAATGAAAATATGTATGATTTGTGGTATTATATGAATGTTTAAAAATTGTTGCAGATTAAACAACATAGCGAAACAAAGCAACATAAATTAAAAATTGAACTCAACAAGAAAAGTGCAACATTAGATCGCTTTTTTGGTTCATCAACCGCTTCTTCTGTTTCCCATGATACCTGTGATGATAAGATAACAGCAAGTGAACTTGCTCTAACTTACCATACTGTCAAGCACAACATTTCGTATAATAGCATGGATTGCACTGTGAAACTTAACAAGATTCTATATACTGATTCTAAAACTACCTTAAATCAAAAATTAGGGCGAACGAAAATGGAAGCTTTAGTTGAAGAGGTATTAGGACCATACGCCCTTAAGTCTTTAATAAATGACTTAAACAACCCAGACTTATATTTTTGCTTGCAAACTGATGCAAGCAACAGAAAGAATATCAAGTTATTTCCGTTAGTTGTTCAATATTTTGATATTGAAAATGGTATCCAGAACAAAATGATAGATTTTTACGAAAACTGCGACGAATCAGCTAATGGGATGTTTGATGCCATTAACAATTCATTGTCCCAACACAATCTTTCCTTTGAAAGAGTTTCTGGTCTAAGCGCGGACAATACCAATGCAAACTTTGGCGTCCATCATTCCCTGTATAAAAAAATAGAACATCTAGTTCCTAATTTAGTGAAGGGTAATTGTCACGCACACATTGTTCACAACACAGTCAAATATGCAATGAACTTTTTACAAATTGATGTCGAAAATATAGTATTAAAAACCTACAGCCATTTTTCTTCGTCTGCAATTCGAAGAGAAGAATTGAAAAAGTTTGTTGAGGCTGTTGAAGGTGAATGGCATGAGCTAAAACGACATGTTGGCACAAGGTGGCTCTCATTGCTGCCTTGTGTGGACAATATAATCATGAATTGGAAGCCTTTGACTGATTATTTCAGTAGTTTAGGTGAAGAATGCCCTACCCATATCAAAAATGTTTTTTGTATGCATGAAACTGATGGGAACGTTAAAGTTCAAATCGTTTTGAACTTTGTTAGCGATTTCTTACATAATTTTAATAAAGCTATAAAATAACTTGAAGGTGACAACATCACGGTATTAGATTTATTTAACATTATGTCCACCTTAAAGATTGCAATTGAACAACGGAAGAAAGACTGTTTCTTTGGTTATGAAACCAAAAAAATGTTGCAATCTTTAGAAGCTAAATCTGCCGAAGAAAGTCATAAAATCAAGAAAAATTTTATAGTATTTTCTGATAAATGTTTGGAATACCTTAATAAATGGTTCAATTTTCAAGAGGACAATTGGTTATACAAAATTCAAAAATTTAATTTAAAACAAGAGCTTTCTTTTGATGATTTCGAGATGGCATTAGAAGTTCTCAACATACAAGGAAGAATGAAAATCCAGATGGACGAACTTTATTGCGAAATAACAATTCTCAATGAAATCTTTGCAAGAGTTAAGAATTCAAGGGAGTTTAACGACAAAACTACTGATAAAAAATGGCTTAATATCTTTCAAAATACCGAAAACGGTCTGCCAAATATTTTTAAGCTTATTTCATTCCTACTCTCCATTCCTGCCACTTCGGCGTTCACGGAGAGAATATTTTCAATCATGAACTCTAAATGGCGTGAAGAAAGAAACAGAGCGAATCTTTCTTTAATTAAAAATGAACTTTTGGTATCTATTAATTTAAAAATTGATTGTGATAAGGCTTATGAAACTTTCATTGTTAACAAAAAATTGTTAAATGATGCAAGAAGTGCAAAAAAATACAGATTTTATAAAAAATAATATATAACAAAAATATCTTTGGCTTTTTCTTACTCTTTTCATAAAGTACTATATTTTTTGGGATTGTACTATATTTTTTTAGAGCTTATTTGAAAAATACTATAATCATTTGGAAAAATGTTGGGAACCCTAGTCGTGATACTCCTTGTCATTATATTTTAGGCAATTTAAATACGTTTCAACCATCCCCTAAATATGAACTGTTCAGGGACATAGCTCCAATCATTCATTCTCTTTGGGTAATTACAATAAACTTTTCATTAATTTCAAAATAACTAGTCACTTAGAAACTATGAACTTGTCTTTTCTTTCACAGAAAATATTTAAACAACCAATTTGTGTTTGTTAAGTAAGTAAAGGCACAATAGATCTCCAGATCGCAGTGCAATACCCCCCCTCCCCCAATACAAATTCATTCATTCAAAGGTTTGTTCGAATGAATGACGTTTTTTTGTTTTACGAAGTCTAGAAAATACTATATTGTTTCGGGTCCAAAAAGTCCCTTAATTTTTAAATAAAATGCACGCTTAGATCGGACGTAAAATGAAATTGTTAAAACAACTCCTTAAATAAAACGTTTCAGCTCAAAAATTTTAATTTTATGCGATTTCTGGAAAAATATGCAAACAAAATTAAAAAAAAATACGTTAAACGAGTTTTATTAATGAATATATTTTTTATAAGCCAAATTTTTCTAAAAACAAAGGGTACATATATGCCTAATTTAAATATTTAATACATAATACACATTTAAGGAAATAATTTCAAAACTCAATCTTGCACTCGTTTGCAAGATATTGAATTTTCAAAAAAATAAAATGCACGACTGGATCGCACGAACTTGCTCTTATGTAAAAGTACTTTGGAATTTAAGATACATTTTATAAATATAAAACATGGATTTAATGAGATAATAATGTTCAAATGCATAAAATTGCCGTCTGGTTTCCGGAAAAGTATGAATTTATGCAAATAAACCTTAAAAAATCATTTTATTATTAAATAAATTTTTTATATAAGAAATTTCTTTAAAATTTTTCAAGAAAAAAATGTGGGATGCGAATTTTAAGTATTTAATAATATTGGTTTTAGGAAATAATTTCAAAAAATAATCGTTCATAGGTTTTGAAGATATTGATTTAAATTTTTTTTTAAAAATCCAATAAATATTTTTTAGAATATTTTTATATACAATATTATTTTAAACTTAAGGGGACTCCTGCTAAAAGTTTTGGGTTAAAATCCTTAGAGCCGTTAATGAGAAAGTCGAAAATCAAAAAACGGGTCTATGGCAGGTACCCCTAATAAGATTTTACCCCAAAATTTTTGTTGACCAAAATGTAGTCCATGTCCATAATATCACACCTAATTTTTTTTATCAAAATCGTTAGAGCCGTTTTCGAGATAAATAAGATTTTGCATTACGGGTGTATGGGGGGTACCCTTAGTTTTGGAGCTAAAAAAAAAATTTCAATTTCTCCTCTAGGGAATCACCGAAGACTCTTAACTACCGAGATTGAAAGAAATAGGTCCAGTGGTTTAGGCTGTAGTGAGAGGTACAGACATACAGACACACTGAAACATGTTTTTTGTGTACTAAATTTTCCTTAAAATTTTTATAAAAAAAATTGATATGCAATTTGTTAGTATTTAATAAAATACTTTTTAAAACGTTATTTAAAAATTTAATCGTGTATCGGTTTTCAAGATATTGAATTTTCAAAAAAAAAATTGTATTATTTTTTTAAAAATCCAAAAACTATTTTTTCGAAAAAATTTTTAGTTTATATTTTTTTCAAATGCAAAGCAGCTCCTGCATAAAAATTTTGGTTAAAATCGTTAGAGCCGTTGGTGAGAAATTCGAAAATCAAAAAAACCGTTCTATGACAGGTACCCCTAATAACATTTCCCCCCAAATTTTTTTTCACCAAAATATAGTCCATGTCCATGATATCACACTTAATTTTTTTTATCAAAATCGTTAGAGCCGTTTTGGAGATAAATACGATTTTGCATTACGGGTGTACGGGGGGTACCCTTAGTTTTGGAGCTAAAAAAAAAATTTCAATTTCTCCTCTAGGGAATCACCGAAGACCCTTAACTACCGAGTTTGAAGAAAATACCTCCGGTAGTTTAGGCTGTAGTTCGAGGTACAGACATACAGACATACAGACATACAGACATACAGACATACAGACAGACAGACGGAATTGTCGGACCCACTTTTTCGTCTTCGCTATCATCGTAATGTCAACTTTGATCAAATCTCGAGTTCGATTTTTTTCCAAATGCAGAACTTGCCCTATAGTACCTATATCGCAAGTAAAAATAATAATTTAAGGATTAAGTAATATCCATAGGAATATCATTTCCAAAAATATAAATCATCCGTTTGCAAGATACTGTTTTTTTTTTTAATAAAATAACAAAATAAAACTCTTTTTTCAGAAATTTGTATAAACCTACAAATATTATTTAAAATTCTTGTATACAAATTTTGATCGAAATACAAAGTTTGAAGAAAAAGACATACAGAAACAGTAAGACAGACTAAATTGTGAGAGCCAATTTTTTGATATTCTCTATCATGTGTCAATTTTGATCAAATTCTCAATATACATAGATTTTACTATCTCGGCGGTACAAAAATTTTTTATCTGGGGTATACTGCATCTTGCGGGGAATTGACAAATTCTCTAAGAGTATCTCTTGTCATGGAAAGTGTTGATCATTAGCCGTTCGGAATCAGCAGAAAATTGTAGGTCCCCTCCATTCTTGGTAGGTAACAGGCAAACAGGAGTTGTTGACAGTTGTATAAGTCACTTAGTCCTGGCTCTCTTCGAGCTGTTGGACCTTCAAATTAATTGTATTTAATCCATACCTAGTTGCTACCAACTTGCATCGAAAATAAAAAGGGACAAATATTGACATTTTTAGGAAAGTTTCCCCATGGCCGATTGGCATTAAAAAAGCCGAAAATTGAAACTAATTCGCCCAACGGCGACCGTGAAGATAATCAGATTTATTGCCACTATCGTGTTTTATGACTAAAAATATTGCAATTAGTCAGTCTTGCTGATTCGACATTAATATAAAGGAAAGCAAGAACTTACAAAAGGGCCCGTGTCATGTTTTTTTCATATGCTCTGAATCAAGCTAAAAAATATCGATGGTCAAAGCGTTAATAAAAATCATCACTAAGTAGATAATTTTTATGATATTTTCCCCAAAGAAAAATAATTAAATAATACACCTGCCATTAAAAACAAGTCGCTCATCGGTGGTGTCGTAGTCGCGTAGTCCTCGTGTGTCGTTCTCGTCAACAACGAAGCGGTGGTGGTCAATTTAGTGACGGAACTGTAAAGTGTGCCATCACTTGTCGTACAGGGTTCTCTCTCCTTCTGATATGCCGATAGGTATAAATACTTAGTTGGTATCCAGTTCAGCAACAGCTACAGGACAGGAGCCACAAAGGGATACCCGACGAGTCGTCTGTAATATCTACCTACTCGTATATATAGGTACCCAGCTGATTTTAATGAGTGACCACCAGAATCTCTCATTTAACTGCACCTGCATCTGCATCTGAAGTAAATTAATGAAGACACGGTAATACCACTACCAGCAGCACGAGGGAGCGACAATCATGCATAATGCTCCATATTTTAATTTAGATGCAACGCGTGCTTCGTATACCGGATCTTTTGGTATCCTGTCCTGACCTATGGTGCGTCGATATCCTTAAATACACTTGCCAATCTTTCCAGGAAATCATTTGCCAACCTCCGCCAGTAGGATCTAGTGTTTTTTCTTCTTTTATTGTTGCTTTAAACTTCAAGGGTAACGAGGGGTTGCATTTTATTGGTCAGGAGATGCAAGGTGTTTCCAATCCTTCGAACAATTCGAGCGCGCGCGCGTTTAATATAAATGTATGCGTGTATTTGTTCAACAGGGTCAGGGTATATCTTTGAGTGATTGGTGTACGGCTTCAACAGAAAAGGACGAGAAGCACGACCAACGACCACGTTTGAACAATGATGGTATCACTACTTCCACTAGAGTATCAAATAAAAAATAAAAAAAACAATTCTGAATGAATCTCCCTCCTATCAAGGACAATTTTTCAGGATTCCATTGAATCCCTCCCTGAGTATTGTTAGTGGTGGCGCACCTAAGACCTCCATCTGAATATCTTCGACTCCGTTCCTCTTCTCGTTTTGTATATATTGAAGAACCGCGTTAAAGCCAACATCTGCCCAAAAATACATTCAAAAACAAAATACACAACGAAAGGAAAAAAAAAAGAAAAAAAGAATTCCTTTCTCGGCTTACAAAGTGTTTCCGTATTCAGATAGGGAAAGCAACTTGCATCTGTTTTTGGCTCAAAGGTGCACGTGGATCACAAGGGATGGAATATTTTTCAATCAATTAAAATATTCACCTGAGGGTCTCCACATAGGTTAATTTTTTTTTTTAATTTTCAGTGGATTCTGTATGAAAGTTTCTTTTGAAAATGAGAAAAGGACGAGCTATTGATCCTATTTAAAAATAAATTAGAAGAATGTCGTTAATTTAATAACAATGTCCTTTTCTGTCTATTTACATATATTCAAACAATTCGTTACGATTTGTAACAAATAAATTGATATCAAAGTGCGGGAGTTCGATTTAGGATTTATGGGTGAGAAAATAAATTCTTCCTTCAAATTTGGAACTTTGTGGTCTGAAATTAGGTACACTTTGCTGGGAACAATTTTCAAATTTGTGTCTCACGATTTCAAAGGACACTAATTTTATTAACATGCGAGTATAAGAGTACAGATCTATTATGAACTTATTCTTCGTTTTTTTTTTAGCCATATGCACAATGCAATTGAAAAGGTGACTATTTTTTGTAAAATTGATAAATGATTATCAATTTTTGTAAAATTGATAAATGATTATAAGTGGAGACCAAAGAATTAAGTCCTTTTGGGTGTTTTGAATATTGGTTTCGTTTAAAAAACAATTCAAGTTCTAATAACACCTTACATTACCATGATAGAAGTCTAAAAGAGAGGCTGGTTTCGTCATAAACCATCACGTCTCATTGTTCTCCAAACCTGTTCCTACAATTTCCACCATTTTCTTAAAAGCTTGATCTTACGGTCTATTATTCACCTAATAGGTGCAGAGTCTTTTAAATTTCAAGTACAATCACAAGTACCAGTAGCGGGAATTGTAGATAATTAGCTATGTATTATTACTCTGATTCTGATACTTGAAAATGCCAGGTACCAGTATTGTTCAAGTACTTTGTTGGAAGTACCAAATATCGGGCACTTAAGTACCAAATACTTTTTTTTTTTTTTTTTTTTTTATAATCTACCCGCGCTCAAGGGATTAGATTACCCTCTAAATGTTTCAACACAGCGCGGGCGTGAAGTTAAGAAGAGAAAGAAGGATAGGAAAGATGTGTGGCACGATGTTCTGAGACTGAAGGTTGTTGTCTCAGATATTTTATCTCCAGGGATGGCGGCTGAACTAAAGCGGAGAATGCCGTGTCTTATTTCTATGTCGCTTATAATTCACATTATTTTTTTTATTCGTGTTCATCCTTGTTGGGCATACTAGTTTAACTCAATCACATGTTGTTAGTGTTATGCCTGAACAACATGTAATGAGTAAACCAGCAACCCATTTATGACAATTTTAGAAGATTTTTTAATGGAATTAAAACGACATAGACGACGGCAGGGATCGAACCTGTGATCTTGAGGTTCAAAGGCGAGCACACATCCATCGCGCCACCGTCACCCCCAAGTACCTTACCACTTAAGTACCAAATACTTGAACAGTTCTTCCAAGTACTTGACCAATACTTTGAAATTGAGTTCTTTTCACTCTGAAACATAAAGTGTCAAAACACTTACACCCTTGTTCGGGTTAAGTTAAACTTCAGTTTAAAAACTCACTATGAAACTGGAAATAAGTGATAAATGAATTACTAGTATTTATTCCTTTCTTGGCGCGGGTAGATTTTTGCAGCCCGTGGCGGCCATGTGTTCTTGGTGATCTCTGTCAAATCTGATGTTTATTATTTAGTTACTGATGCCAAATCACAATGGTAAGTTATACGATTGAACAACCCTTTAAAATGATAAAACTTTCTTATCAAAACGATTGTTCATTTGATCAAACGTTGCATTCGTTGCGTTCAAGGTTGAGTGGCCAAATTTAACACGACCAGTTCGATTCAACATTCATATGCCAATGAACACAAGATCTGAAGAGAACATCGCCGGGCACGTAAAAGTGTTCAGCAGAACCCGCAAGGCAGTCGATTCCTCGAGAATTCGGCATTCACAAACTCCAACTTAGCGAATTTTGCTTTGGGACTTGGGGATATAAGAGTATATGAGTATACCAGACAGGAGCTAAAAGTTCATGACTATATACAACGCCATATGTTTGCTGACTAGGCTTCGAAGAGGTGTTTGGAAGAGGACCCCATTTTCGCCGCAAAATCATCTTTAGTGAGGAGTTGCATTTTTGGATAAATGGCTGTGATAACAAGCAAGCCGTATATTGGACAATTTTGGGGCGGCCAAGGCGGCGACATAGGCCCGTACTTTTTCGAAAACGACGTTGGTGAGGCGGTCACCTTAAATGGCGAACTCTTAAGAACGATGATAAATAATTTCTTGTGGCCCAAATTGAACCATATATGGAAGTAGACGATATGTGGTTCAATGACACACATGAGCCTTTCAAATAAAAACAAAATAGTTTATACCTCACACACAGCTTCTTTTGTTCCAATTTAACATCTGCCCGCCCTTATTGAAACAAATGCATTTTAGAAATAAGTTGCAAGAAATATATGTACGTACATCAAGCGCGGATACAGGGGGAGGGCAATGGGTGCAATTGCCCCCCCCCTAGGCAGTTCTTCGTTTCACAATTATAAAAACCATAACACTTTTTTCTTTTTACTTGCGACTTATAGGTACCATGAGGCAGGTTATGCATTCGTAAAAAAAATTGAACTCGAGATTTTGATCAAAACTGACATTACGATAATAGCGAAGTCCAAAAAAGTGGGTATCGCAATTCTGTCTGTCTGTCGGTTCGACTACAGCCCAAACGGCTAGGCCGATTTTCTTTAAACTTGGTTGATATGGGTTTTATTTTTTTCCCCCGGATGTTTTTTGATTTGATTTTTTAAGACCAAAAATAACGGTACCTGCCATACGATTTTTTTTTTCGAAATTTTATAAATATTTTTTTTTATCAAAAACTTTCCTTCAGTTTTTTAAAAAAAAATTCATAATATTTCATTTAGTTAAACCTATAGGTAATGAATGAAAAAAAAAATCCAAAAAATTATTATTTTTGGTACCCCCCTTGGAACCATTTTTTTGTTTTTGTTTTTCTCAAAAACGGTACAACCGATTTTGATAATTTTTTAATGTTAAGGCTCCCCAACAGTTTCAATATTATTGTGTATTCAAATTTTCAAAAAAAAATTTCAAAATTATTTTTTGAAAACTCAATATTTCGAAAACCCCATGCTCGATTTTCTTAAAACTTAATAAATAAAAGTTTCTTAAAATAATCTACAAGATATTAGAAAAAAAAAAATATTTTACTTAAAAATAACGGTACCCTCCATACAAATGTTAAAAAATGGTTTTCGAAAATCGTATTTTTCTCGAAAACGGTTCCGAGAATGTTGCTTAAATTTTTAGTCTTTCCATTAATTTTTAAGGTCTATAATTTAATACAAAAGATTTTGAAAACAAGACATTACAGTCACTGTACCTACCATAGAACGATTTTTTAAAATTTTGAATTTCTCATTATCGACATAATGGATTTTAATGAAATTTTTTATAGAGATGCTTCTAAAAGCTTTAAGAAACATTGCATTTCAAAACTTTAAAAAAAACATATTTTTTGAATTTTGAAAAAAAAAAATCTTTTTTTTTTTTGAAAATTCGATATCTCAAAAATGGGTAAATATTTTTTTTTTGAAATTTAATTTTCATTCATACAGTAATAAAAACCTAATGTTGACGTACTAATTTTTTTTTTTTAATATTTTAAAAATTTTATATATAAAACCTTATTTTATTAAGAAACCACTACAAAAACTTATGTATAATTTTTGTTCTTGCATAAATTCATATTTGCATAGCATTCTGTTTTTGTCTCTTACTATTAAGAGAATTTAAAAAATGATGATAATTTTATCCTTATGAACAGTTTTTTCTAATAACATTCGTTTTTAAAATTCCTAGTCTATTACATAGGAGCAAGTTCGTGCGGCAAGTTATGCATTCGTAAAAAAATCGAACTCGAGATTTTGATCAAAGTTATCATTACGATGATAGCGAAGACTAAAAAAGTGGGTCTCGCAATTCTGTCTGTCTGTCGGTTCGACTACAGCCTAAACATTTATCATTTTTAATTTTTCCCCCCCACACGTTTTTTTCTTCTTTTTTTTAAGACCAAAAATAACAGTGCCTGCCATACGAATTTTTTTCGAAATTTTGTAATTTTTTTTTCTCAAAAACTGTTCTACGGATTTCAAAAAAAAAGATACAAAAAAAATTCATTTATTTAAAGCTAGGTATTAGTTGAAAAAAATTTTGCGAAAAATGGTTATAGAGGGTACCCCCCAAAGAACCATTTTTTTGTTTTTGATTTTCTCAAAAACGGTATGACCGATTTTGATCATTTTTTGTTTTCAAAACAAAAATTTTGGATTTTTAAAAAAATTTCAATTTTTTTTTCAAAACTGTTAAAAAACCGTAAGAACTATGTATATCATGTACAACACTATAATTCCTTCATTTAAATAAATTAATTCATTTTTTTTAATACGTACGAGTACCTATTTAATACTTTAAGACATGCATACAGAGCATTATTGAAAGAGGCTAAAGTAATGTAAACGAAGATGTTTGACTTACTATTTAATAGTTATTTACATACGACCTACGCTACATATATTATGTACCTGCCAATGCTTTCCTTAATTCAATTTAATAATTTGTTATTTTTATATTCGATTATGTTTATACTTTTTTAATATCTTAAGACAGAAATGCAGAGAAATGGACCATTTTTTTTAAGTTAAGCAAAATATCACGAAAATTGCCTCCCCCTGAACGAAATCCTGGATCCGCGCCTGACGTACATATATAAGTAGATCACCAGAAAAAGTGTTTTGAATCAAAAATTGGATTAAGGGTTTTAAAATTAGGAATAGAATAATTTCCGGAAAGTCAATCGCTTAAGATTGTTTTAATAACAATTGGACTTATAATTTCTGTTCTGTTGGTCAAAGAAATACTTTCCTTTATAAATTGGCGTTGAAAATGAAACAAACAAGAAATTACTTGAGGTACTGCTCACGTACCTAAGTACCTGATACTTGGTATACTAAGACCCAAATTAGAAAAACAACTAGTCCAAGGTACTAAAGTACAAGTACAATGAGCTAGTACTTGTATTTAAGAGGACTGAAGTCCTGAAATACTTATATAAGTACTTTATAAGGTTGATTATAGGAAGTTGCTAGGTAAGTCCTGAGATATGGTAATGCTAGCGTAAATATGTAAAATTTGTGTTCAATTGACACAGAACGTTTTGTAATACGAGTATTTTGTTGAGATTCATTTGGTTAAACACTGGGATTGAATCGTGAAAAATGTCTTGCAATGATTTTCGAATTAAACCACACAGTTTGCCGTTCAACTTGCTTTGAATTTTGGTAACGAATGACCATACGCAATGGTGGAATTACTGATTGAGATTTTTAGTTTTCAGTATAACCTTTGTATATAAAACTTATAGTGCTATCAAGAAGACGAACGATTGTGGCGACATCTTAAGCATAGCAACAGTACTTGCTAGATTTGTCTATGCTATTCTCTTTTTACTTGCGACTTATAGGTAGATACTATAAGGCAAAAATTTCATTTAGTTAAAACTAGGTAAAGGTTGAAAAAAATTTTCCAAAAAATTGTTATTTTTGGTAGCCCTCCTGGGTCCATTTTTTTTTGTTTTTGATTTTCTCGAAAACGGTACAGCCGATTTTGATCATTTTTTTTATGGTAAAGCTCCTCTACAGTTTGAATATTATTACATATTCAAATTTCCAATTTTTTATTTTTTGGATTTAAAAAAAAAATCAAAAGTTTTTATGGAAACTCAATATTTCCCCTCAAAACTCAAGAAAACCCCAAGATCGATTTTTTCAAACTTGATAAATAAAAGTTTTTTAACATAATGTACAAGATTTGAGTTCAAAAATTTTGTTTTATCTAAAACTAACGGTACCTTCCATACAAATGTTAGTAAATGGTTTTCAAAAATCGTATTTTTCTCGAAAATGGTTCCGAGAATTTTGCTAAAATTTTTTTTTCTTTTGATTAATTTTAACGATCTATAATTTATCGAAAAAAAATTTGAAATCTAGATATCACTGACTGTACCTACCATAGAACGATTTTTTCGAATTTTGAATTTATCATTATCGGCATAACAGATTTTAATGACATTTTTTATAAAGACGCTCTTAAAAAGTTTAAAAAACATTGCATCTCAAAACTTAAAAAAAAAATATTTTTTCAATTTTTGAAAAAAAAATAATTTTTTTTTTTGGAAAATTCGATATCTCAAGAACGGCTTAATATTTGTCTTGGAAATTTAACTCCCATTCGTACAGTAATGAAAACTTAAAGTTAGCGTACCAAATTTTTTTTTTAAAATGTTTTAAAAATTTTGTGCATAAAAGCTTATGTTTTTAAGGAACCACTACAACGACTTATAAATTTTTGTTCTTGCATAAATTCATATTTGCAGAGCACATTTGGTTTTTATCTCTTACTACTAAAAGAATTTAAAAAATTCATTTTGTCCTTATGAACAGTTTTCTTTAATAACATTCGTTTTTAAAATTGCTAGTCTATTACATAGGAGCAAGTTCGTGCGACCAACTCGTGCATTTTATTTTTGTCAATTTTGCATTTAAAGATAGTAGTAGCAATAAAGTCTCTAAGATGTCAATGTATTTGGTTTAAATTGAAAAAAAGTTACAAGTTATACTTTCTATGTAATCACAACAATGCTAAATGTAAACTTGAAAATGCCACCTAATAAATTTTAAGTCAATGCTACAGCCAAGTTATTTTATCGAGAACATAATTTTTTAAGTTATGGTAACCCTCAAATGTACAGGCAACTACTTTGCTTGTGTATAGGAATATGGCTGCTGCTGACGCGACACTAACTCTTCTAGTAACATCTTTATTCTTTCTATAGGATCTTAGACGCTTCTTTGCGATTTATGTTTACTTAAGTGCGAGTGAGAGGAGAACGTTGACATTAGAAAAGTGAATTGGTGAGTAGTTGTGCTTGTTGCATTAAGGATCTCATTACGATCTTAGTGCAAAGCTTATATTGTTTGAACTCCAAATTGTTTCTTGATATAGGAGGTTTTAAACTCAAATTCTCTTAGGGTTTTCAAAGTAGTATACAATTAACTTAACTCTTAAATATGACTTGTTATGGGATTATATGGACATATTTAGAGCTCAGTTCTCAGAAAGGAATTCTTATAAGACTATAAGTTTATATAATCTAATTGCAAGAAGAGAAAATAGTATTTCTATAAGATTTAAGTACTTTTGAGCTGAAAAAGTGTTTAACTCTTAAAATAAAAGTGTAATGAAATCCAGTTGAGTTTCATAACAAGATATTAATACTAAAGTATAGCAATGGGATATAAAAGAGTTGTATGGGAGTTTTTTTCAGATTTCAAGAGCTAAGCTCTGGAGAGTATGTTAGTTGGGTATCCTACTCTCCACTGTAAAATTTAGCGTTAATTTCAACGCCACCACCAGGATAGCGTTGGCGTTCTAAAATCAAGCTCCATGATAATACTATAGGTTGTATATATTTACACTAAGGTATAACTGAAAATTTTCAGTTCTGTTATTAAAGTTTTATGATAAGAATAGAAATTCTCGAAAACGTTTATTAAATAAAAAAAAATTTTTGTTCGAGCATGAGAAAAATTTCTAGTATATTCGACACCTGACCAGAAAATTATTCATTGGACCCGGAAGGATTGAAGTAGGGATCGCTTTAACTATCATTTGATTCGACTGCTTCAAGTGATACGTCTTCGGTTTAGTTGTATTTCAGGGTAAAAATAAATCCTTCAACATATTTAAATAACGGTCCCCAGTGACTGTTATTGTTACACCATTTTCTTTAAAGAAATATAGGCCAACAATGCACCTTGATGAAACTGCAAACCACACAGTGACTCGCTCTGGATGCAGTTCCGTCTCATGGAACTTAGGCAGGCGATGGAAAAATGTCTAGAATTTAACATCCCAACATACCATCTGTTTATAGACTTTACGGCCGCCTATGATAGCATAGCCAGGGTAGAACTTTACAAAGCCATGAGAGAATTCGGCATCCCAAATAAATTGACACGACTATGTAGGTTGACCATGACCAACGTAACAAGCCAAGTAAAAATAGCCGGATTGCTATCCAGACCAATCAACATCTTTAATGGACTCCGAAAAGGGGACGGTTTGGCCTGCCTCCTCTTCAACCTGGCGTTGGAGAAAGCAATCCGTGACTCTGGCACGGCAACAAGAGGGACCATCGTCAACAGGTCCAGCCAGTTACTGGCTTACGCAGACGACATTGACATCATCGGAAGAACCGAACAAGCTGTACACGATTCCTTCATCCAGATCGAGCAGGCGGCACAAAATCTGGGGCTGCACATTAGTGAAGGTAAAACAAAGTACATGGTGGCGTCGAATGCGAGAGGAACAGTTGGTCAAACAATCAGGGTAGCGGAGCACGAATTTGAAGTGGTGCAATCCTTTAAATACCTTGGGTCAATAGTAGCAGCCGATAACAATATAGAAGACGAAATACGCGGGCGGCTTCTCAAATCCAACAGAGCCTACTATAGTCTGTCAAAGCTTTTCAAATCCAGAAATATCACCATAACTTCAAAACTGCAGCTGTACAGGACCATGGTCCTGCCAGTACTCACATATGGATCCGAGACTTGGGTGCTTAGCAAAAGGCACTCCGACCTCTTAGCTGCGTTCGAGAGAAAAGTCTTAAGGAGAATTGTTGGCCCCATATGTGAGGAAGGACAATTCCGGAGACGGTACAATCATGAATTGTACGCAATCTACCTAGAAGCAGATATCGTGACAAAAATTAAGCTCGGTAGACTCCGGTGGGCAGGGCACCTAGCTCGCATGAGCGAAGAGGAACCTGCTCGGAAAGTTCTTTGTGGTACATTCTATGGTAGACGACAGCGTGGTAGACCGTGCTTGCGCTGGAGAGATGGCGTAGACCAGGACGCCCGAAGCCTTGGGGTGCGCAACATGGATGGCGTCGGCTAGAGACCGGGATAGGTGGAGAGACTTGTTGAAAGAGGCCAGGACCGAAACCCGGTTGTCGAGCCGATGATGATGATGATATTGACATTAAGATCAAAACGACCGTCATCACATGCATAAACAAGCAATTTATAAGTTTGTTATCTTCTTCGGTCATTGCCATCATTTCAATTCCAACAACAGTTTTGTCTCTTTTACCTTCAGATACACATCAACAAAATGTACCAACAATAATGTAAAGAATGCGAAGTCGCCAGGCTTCTCACCAGCAACGCTGGACCAAAAATCACATTCAAGGTCTTAAATTCTAATATTGGACGCGGGTTTCGTCAAAACTCAGGCAATATGAAACCAACGCAGACCATTGTAAAGCGGTATTCCAATGCATCGGCAAACTATACAAGAGATCCAAAAGCTTTGTTGACAGTAGATAATTTAACAATAAGGGAAGCTCTTCCAACACAGCAACCACAACCGATTTCACCTAAGGTCTCAAGGAGTAACGTTCCGATATCAATTCCATCAAAACAACAGCGGCAAACAGTTAACAAAGACGTTTCCGAGTGTTCTTCCCATGAAGACAAGGTATGGAAGGGTGATAAAACCACCAGATGGGCTATGGTATTGATTTGAAGAAGAAAGATTGGAAGTGGATATTATCACACCCTTAACTTATCACAGCTTATGTCACACTTTATCATATACAATAACATAGCTCCATCTCTTTCGTCAACGTCGAGTAAAACGTCAGTTCTCAGAGAACATCCGACAGGTTAAGATTTATTATCTGAAAGAAATAAACAGCACGATTCGTTCGCAACTCTGTACAGCTCCTTGGGAATCTCGTTTCTTACGCTGCGATGTTTTTATTGTTAGCGCTATTGAATTTTTTCCATATTCTTTCTTAGACTCAGGGTCTACAGAATCCATTTTTGATTTTTAACTATTTTATATTTTTAAAAAATAAATTATACTTATTCTCGAAGATACATCAATAAATAAACTAATGCCAGTTGTAAAAAATTCAGTCCGTCAAGCATTAAAGTAAAAATAATTTACAATTGTTTGGCACTATTCACAATAAAACAAGTACCTACTCATAGAATAAGAAATTAATCGGTGGTGAATATAGTTGTTGAAAGTGCGATTGCTGAATGACAACCGCCAATAACTACAATCGCAGGGCTGGTTGAATTTAGAGGTTTGTCGTTTGGTTTCGAAAATTTAAACAAATAAACTATACAAGCTTTCTATTGGTGCCACCTAGCAAATGTACATATGTTAATCTATTTCCTTTAGCAGTCAGTAGGTAGAACCTATTCGCAAGGCACTTTGTTTACTAAACTAACATGCATCTCGTTGTATTTGAAAGTCCTTCCTTAGTGTTTCCATTCAAAGAATAATTGGAATTGAATATATGTAATTTCAATAAGAATCATTTTCATTAAATTCACAAACAGTGAGAGAGAGAGAGTTCTATCAGCTACATCAACATCACCATCCATTGTTGTCAAAAATATTCGAATCGCATAAATAACAATAAATGTATTTTTAAACACAGCCAGCTCAGATCCGCGAGTGCTTGAAAATATTCATTGCGTCAATATGGAGAAAGAGTGCATGCATCGTTGCTTCTTTGAGACATCTCAATTCCATTGCAGCAACTGGATATTGGACGCGCGACTATGGCGGCGCAACATACTGAGTGTTAAGTCCAACACCGCGACGACTCCATTCAGTTGTCCATTCGATTCGCTGCTTCCATTGAATCCGCGTTTATATTTGTACAAAAAAACACCAACAACAACAAACCCGTCCTCACACATCAATTCACCCAAATTCGGCATGCATCTGAGAACGAGAAGTGATGTGGATGCGAGGAAATCTTGTTCGTTCGAAAATCGATTTTTATTGTTCTGTCAATAAAATTCAGGTTGCCGCATTCTGTTGCATCAAATCAAATCCAAGTCAAGTGCATCAGTCGTCGTTCGCTGGTACGTACTCGTGTGCACGTCTGATTTCCATGTCCATACATGGGAACTGGATGACGCCGGCCATGTCGTCCCTGTCCGTGTCTGTCGTCGTCGTGCTGACGTTGTCGTATGATAACCTAAGATCCCATCGTTGCCTGTCGGTCCGTCTTCTTCGATGCCTTCATCAGTTCATTGAGAAGATCTTACACTCTATGTGGACGTATGGCGTTAAGGTTTTGTGGATTTTATGAGCCACCACCTCTTTAATCCCCGAGACGTGTAAATTCAAAGAAAACGTGAAATCCAGAGATCCGGCGGTATGGCGGCAGCGGTAGTGACTGGTGATTGTTGGACATCAGACAGAATATCTCTGTACCTATGCCTACTCTGATGTGTATCCAGGAGTCGCAGCTTTATTTAAATCGAGGTCAATGTTGTGACTTGAATGGGATTGACGAGTCTTGTAAAAGATGAAAGGTTTCTTTGAATTTTAGATTTATGCTGTCCGACTTGACATAAAGCACTTCTCTGGACATACACATCATAAATCACATTCACATCGTCCGCGTTTGGATCGAACATAATAAAATTCTCTTGATAAGTCAATCAAGTCATCGCGGGCCTCAGTGCATTCTGATGCTGAGTGAGATTCATAGATACAAGTGCACAATATCTTTTATTTTACTCCTGATGTGTTTCGATGGTATCGTCTTGTCGCGTCGTGCGTCGTCGTCCGTCGACTCCTCTTCACCACTCAGCTCATGATTGATTCATACACTTCCGTTTATCGAGACAAAAACATTTGGTGTGAAACTTCTTAGGTCACTGACTTATTGGTATATAAGGGAGGAGTGAACAGGCTTCCGTTCGTCTTACAAATTCCCTGCATTAATCGATGATGCACCTATACGAGATTTTGAATATCATTGAATAGCAATTTTAATATTAAATCAGCTGTTATCACATTAAAAAAGAAAAGAAACATTCCCGGGGTAGCAGAAAATCCTCCAAAAGTATCACTAATTATCTCGGCCATTTGCACTCGGCAGAAAGTTGTATGACACTTCCGTTCCTGTCGATAGCAAACACCACATAAATTATTGATATGTCATTAGGTTCTCTAGGATCAGTTGGCCTCTCAATTATTTTATATTTTTTTTGGTAATAAATTTAAATCGTTAAAATAAGTTTTTTATACATAAAATGCTAAAGAAAAATGATGGTTTGGCAATTTTAAGTTTTTATTACTCTGGAGTCCTGGAAGTGTTGACATGAAATATGTTTTGATCTTCTTAAAAGATTCTGTATGAAAATATTCCTTTTAGTGCGATATGCCTATAGTGAGAAATCCAAAAATTGAAGAAATAGTTGCCAGATAGGTACTGTCAGTAATATCTTAGTTTCAAAAATATTTTTATTGTGATATAGATCGTGAAAATTAAGCGAAACAAGCCGTTTTCGAAAAAAAGGTTAACAAAATGTTTCTGCATCTTGTAGTAAATAAATAAATTAGACGCCATGACGGCTCATAGAGAGCTTAAACCTAGTAATTTACAACTCTCAACCATTCTTGTGTGCGTGTTACCAGGAATGTAACAATGTTCTACCGATTCCTAACCGCTAATTAACAACGCTTCTCATGACAAGAGATACTCTTGGAGGATTAGTCAATTTCTCGCAAGAGAAAAAACTGAAAATCTGAGAATCGTACCCAAGACAGTCAATGGCACTATCCAGTATGCCCAGGCGTACTACTTACAGTAATAGTGTTACATATCAAGTTTCAAAAAAATTGAAATACATATTGCGTTTTCAAAAAAAAAAATGTTTCAATCCTAATGCTAGCTACACACGAGGCAACCGTTGCAGTAACGTGTTTCGTTTATTCACTACACACTTGGCAACTGTTGCCGCAACCACAGTACCTACTGTTGGAGCAACCGACCGAAAATAACAAAAAATTTTGATATTTCTGGCAACGGTTGCAGCAACATAAAATCAATTGTCAACATAGCTACACACCAAGCAACGGTTGATTCAACATGGCTGTGTTGCTGCAACAGTTGTCCGTGTGCAGCTAGCATAAATAACAGAGTTTTGAAAAATTTTAAAACTGAATAATATTCAAATTTTTTAGGAGCTTTACAGTAAAACAATTGCTCAAAATCCGTGTAACAGAAAGGATTTAAAGGGTGGGCCAAATACAAGTGTCTTTTTAAAAATGCAATAAAATGAACAAAATTAAATTTTTTCCATGTATTATGGCTTTATTAATAATAGCTAACCTTTCCATTAATTATGGAACACAATGGGCCTTACTTATAATCAAATTTAGTGTTAAGGTTAAAAGAAAATCTCCAGATTTTAGAAAATCTCCATACCAATAACTTATTTAATCTCCAGTTTTGTCGTTAGTTATATGTCAAAATTTAATACACGGAAATACATGATTAAAGTCGAACACTAAATAAAAAGTGTTGCCTTAGTGCTTATTGTGTGTATTCAAGTATATTTACTTTGAAAACAAAAACAAAAATACATAACATGATGATCTTTCTTATATATGCGTCGAATACAATCACAAAACCGAACAACCTAATTTGGTTTGTTTATTTTTGAAAGGAATTATAATTTTGATGGTGCTGATGGTTAAATGGTGTTAATCAATTAACTGAAATTAACTGATTAGCTAAATCCATGATAAGAAACTAAACTCAAACTTTGAATTTTTTGTTACGAATTGAAATAATCATGGATTTCAGATCACACACTGTGAAAAAACTGGCCCCTACTGTTTATCAATATAAAACCTAAAAAAAAAAACAATATTCTCACGCAATATATATGTATGCCAATTCACATATTTAACATATTTATAGTTTAAAAATATTTTAAGCTTAAGATTTTCTTATTTTGGTACCTACATAATATGTACATTTTGCGAATGAAAAATATTAAAATAATATAAAATAAATAAAGAAACATGTTTCCTTGTTAAATAAAATGCACGAGTGGGTCGCACGAACTTGCTCCTATGTAAAAAACTAGGAATTTTAAAAACGAATGTTATTAGAGAAAACTGTTCATAAGGATAAAATTATCATCATTTTTTAAATTCTTTTAGTAGTAAGAGACAAAAACAGAAAGCTATGCAAACATGAATTTATGCAAGAACAAAAATTATAAGTTGTTGTAGTGGTTTCTTAAAAAAAAGCTTTTATATACAAACTTTTTAAAAGATTTTTAAGAAAAAATTTTGATACGCCAATTTAAGGTTTTTATTATTGTTCGAATAAAAATCAAATTTACAAAATAAATATTAAGCCGTTTCCAAGATATCGAATTTTCAAAAAAAGAAAAAATAGATTTTTTTTTCAAACAGTCAAAAAATATTTATTTTAAGATTTTGAAATGCAATGTGTATAAGACTTTTTAGAAGCTTCTCTATAAAAAATTTCATTAAGATCCGTTATGTGGATAGTGAGAATTTCAAAATTCGAGAAAATGGTTCTATGGTAGGTACAAGCTGTAATATCTTAATTTCAATTTTTTTTTATTAAATTAAAGATCGTAAAAATTAATTGATAGAAAAAAAATTTTATCAAAATTCTAGGCGCCGTTTTCGAGAAAAATACGATTTTTGAAAACCATTTTTTTATTTTTTTAGCATTTGTATGGTAGGTACCTTTATTTTAAGTTAAAATAAAATTTTTTTTCTCACATCTTGTAGATTATATCGAGAAACTTCTATTTATCGAGTTTAAAAAAAATTAGGTTTGGGTTTTCGAAATATTGAGTTTTGAAAAAAAATTTGAAGTTTTTTTAAAAAATCCAAAAAAAATTTTTTTTGAAAATTTGAAAACAAAATTCTATTTGTGTTTTTGGAGAGATTAAGCAAAAAAAATGATCAAAATCGGTTGAACCGTTTTTGAGAAAATCAAAAACAAAAAAATGGTTCCATGGGGGGTACCCTGAATAACCACTTATCTGAAATGTTTTTTCAACCATAACCTAGCTTTAACTAAATGAAATGTTTTTGTATTTTTATTTTTAAAATCTATCGAACAGTTTTTGAGAAAAAAAAATATTTATAAAATTTCGAAAAAAAATCGTATGGTAGGTACCGTTATTTTTGGTCTTAAAAAAAAAAAAGAAAAAAACGTGTGGGGGGAAAAAATCAAAACCCATATCTACCAAGTTTGAAGAAAATCGGTCGAGCCGTTTAGGCTGTAGTCGAACCGACAGACATCAGACAGACAGACAGACAGATAGAATTGCGAGACCCACTTTTTTAGTCTTCGCTATCATCGTAATGTCAACTTTGATCAAAATCTTGAGTTCGATTTTTTTTACGAATGCATTTGTTGTTCCCATTTGTTGTAGATTTTGTAATAGATTTAATAGAAAGTCTGGAGATTAGTTAGTGAAAGGATTAAATTGTTTATTGGTAGCATTTTGTTAAAGCTCAGCACTTTGTTTTAACCTTCCAGTTAACTAATAGTCGACATTAGCGTTTGATTATTATTAGTAAGGCCCTATATCTTTCGTTCAAGCGGATTGTCATGCGCCTTCAATGGCGCTGAATCAATTGGATCTTGTAAGTGAATAATCCGGGATCTTTCTACAGAATTCTCCTCAGGCTAGTGCGTGAAATGTTGAGTTGTTGAGATCGAAGGTTGATGTTCATGAATTGAGTTCCACATCTCGGCTACAGCAGTCACATTCTTGTCTGTGCGCACAGTATGACAACGGGACCATAAGTGTTGTCCACTTGCATACCAGAGTTCCGAACCGTTGGCAGAAACTTGCGTATAGCAGGCGCGGTGGTTTCTTCATTTCGGCCAAAACTTCTTTTCAAAAAACGCACTGTTTGGGCTACACAGCACTCACTTTCGAAATAAGTTTTCGATATTTCCCAACATTGTTCAAGCGTAAAGCGATTCATTTCGTTCTTCGGAGGTATGATACTGACTTTCTGTTAAGATTTTGAGTGGGAAACTGCTGTCAGTGTCAAAATAATCTATAATATTGAAATAAACCACTAGATGGCCCACCCTGTATATGAATTCAAAGAGCCTTTTTCGAGAACAATCAGATTATGATTTTTGAAAACTGGGACGGTATCGCGTAAGATTAAAACGATCGTTGAATAATTGATTGTCGTTTTTACAATCCATCTCTCTATATTTCTTTATTGATATGATAAAGACAGCTATAGTCAAAACGACTATCAATTATTTAGCGACCGCTTTAGTCTTACGCGATACGGGCCTTGGTTCTTAACATTTGGTTTTTCATTGTCTTCGTTCTCAATCAATTATATAGCGATAAAAACTCTTAGGTACAAAGTTCAAACAAACTATATAGAGCATTCGAAAAAATTTTAATATATATTTTTTTTTTATTTTTTTAGGAGCCTTGGCATAAGGAAGTTGGTCGAAATCTGTTGTTCTGTTTTTGAGAAAATCGAAAAAAAAAAAGATTATATGGGAGGAACTTATTGATGGTTAAAAAAAATTATATCAACTATTATCTAGCCTTTACTAAAATATTTTTTTTTTAATTTTTTTTTATAACGGTGAACGGTTTTTGAATCAGTTTTTGATTCCGACTTTCCTAAAAATGGTTCAACTAGTTCTGACCAATTTTATACTAATTCTTCGAAAAAGTTTGAATAGTAAATGTGTTTTAGATTTACAAACAAATTATTTTGGATTAAAAAAAAATCTTCATATTTTTTCAAGAACTAAGCTTTTTGTAAGCTTGATGCCCAACAGTATTTGAACATTATTTTGAAGACAAAATTTATTCGTTTATCCAAAAATAACGTTCCCCATCATAAAAAAGTTAAAAAACCATTTTCGAAATCTTATATTTCTCGAAAAGGGCTCCTAGAATTGTACGATCTATCACACAATGATAACATTTTTAAAAATTACAAATGGTACCTTCTTTATGGCCACGTTTTTGTTTTCGGCCTTTCAGATTCTCGACATAAGGGATTTTTATAAAGTAAATTATACATAGGCTTCTAAAAAGCTTAAAAAACATGGTGTACCAAAACTATATACGTATATACATTATTATCAATAATGGCCCAACATTTTAAATAGCTTAGTATTAAGGAATAAGTATAATACTATGTACTACAAAATTTGCCAACTTTTTACTAGATTACTAACTCTTTATTAATTTTAAACATTTTCTAACTATATAGTATTGTACTAGGGCTATTTTCTTGTACATTGCTTCTAAACACACCATGCAAAAAACTAAGTACAGACCTATTTTGGTGTTTGTAAATGTCAAAGAGTCAAATGAAGTTAGCACGATACTAAAAAATAAAAAAGGTATTCGATGGTTTTAACTTTAATAAAAGAGTAGAGAAAGTATAATGCTATATTCGATTAAAATTTGCAAAATCGTCGTTTTAATCTAGTTTCATACTAAAACACCTTTAACCTTTTAGATTAAAAAATTATTAGATACAATTTTTTAAGTCTGTTTTAAATAAAACAAATGCTGGTGTTTTGTCACCGGCTCTCTTCGGATGTGGAACTCCAACGACAGCTTATGATAAGCTTATTAAATCCTGATCTTGACAGCATTGTCAAATGGAGAATCAAAAACCGAGTGGAATTTAATGCTTCAAAAACTCAACGCTGTCTCATGTCATTGCTGAAACATATTCCCACCCTTCCATGCTGCTATCAGTGGGGTTGCATTGAGGAAACCGAACAGCTCTCAGTTCTAGGTTTATGTTTCACAAACCACCATATATGGAATAGTTTCATATTCAACGTAGCAAAAAATGTTGCTTAGTGCTTAGGTTTCCTTCGACAATGCAAAAAATGTAACTATAACCCCTTATGGTCTGGTTGATAGATATTAGGCTTATATGTATAATCGTTCAAAGCTTGAATACAATGACAATGTTTATGCAGGGGCTCCAAAAATAACCAACTCAACTCTCTTGGATAGAATCCAAAACAGAGCTTTCAAAACGATACGTGACAGAACTATAAGGCACAAATTTCCCCTTTCGAGTACCTATGAATTCTTTCTTGTCCTTTGCTATCTTATCGTCATTTTAATAATCAATGATCTAGTAAAAAAGATTGTTCCATTCCTCTCCTAGAACCATTCAACATCAGGTTACCCTTGAATGTGGCGGTGGTAGTCATAATCACTTTATTCCGCACAAAATTAAATTAAAAATTCGTTAACCAGTATCAAGCATTAAGCTCTAGCAACTGTGCAAGAACTGGTTCCAGATGATTTAGAAAAGGGCTAGGATGTTTAAATGGTTTGATTTGATTACTATGAGTTAGTTAACAGAATTCTTTGGATGGACTCAGCCATAATCGGCCCCTTGAACCTACCAGCTAATCTGAATTCTAAAAACCACTTGGAGTGTTTGCAAATATTGGAGGATATTACACTCATTCTACTAGCTTCGTCATGTTACGAACAGGGTGGTGCTCCAACTTTGGTCGTTAGTTTAAGAATTGGCTAATTCGGTAATTATTGAATAGGAAGAAATGGACCAGTTCACTGGTCTACAAAATATCAGAACCTTACTATATTGGATATACTCGTATTTGTGTGCCGAAAATTTAAAGAACTCGTTTTTTCCACTTAAAAAGCAACTTTAAATGATTTGCAAAGATCGTATTCTAAAATTATCATCAAAAGTGAAGGACCAGCTAGCTTCAATAAACAGTCACAGCCAAAAATAACTCTAGCATTCACACAAAACCGAAGAGGACACTTTCAGCACCTTCTATATATATATGTAACTGTTTAAGCATAACAATAAAACTGTAACATGAATAAAGGTACACCAAAGTAAGACTTTTTTAAAGACTATTAAAATGATATCTACAGACCAGATAAGTCCCAAAGTATTTTTTAGCCTATAGGTTTCACCTTGTACTTTTTTTTTAATTTATTGTGAAAAGACCCACTCAAAAATAATACTTTATCGTTGATTTTGAACGATTTTAAATCACTTAAGCCATGTTTTTTTCAATTCGAAGCGACTTGACCATAAGACTAATTTAGACTAAACTCCGAGATAGAAGTTCCTAACAAAATCAATGAATTTCAAAACTATAAAATTTAGCACGAATTTTTAAGACTTTTGCAAAGTATCGTGTTAGCTTCTTAGGACTTTTTTGTATAGGAAAGGTATGTTTGTAAGTGGAACCTTCTACCGCTAATTATTATCAGCATTTTGCCAACGTCCTTGCAGTGTCTTCCTCGATCTTCGTCCAACTACAAATTATTGGTACTTATTCTGTCGGCATAGTTAACTCGTTGTCATTATATTAAATAATCTAAAAATTGATACACTATATCGAACGGCATCGACAATTTTCTCAGCAGAAAGGCGGTGCTCCTTTTACATCAGCCGCGCGCTACTTTCGATATGACAACGGTTAATTGATTGTAATTACCAATGCGGCTCGGCTTGGCTCGGTCGTCTCTCGCGATGCAGTGCAAGCGGCGGACGCGCCGACAACGACACACGACGACGAAGTTGACCAACGACACTTTTGATTGAAGAAAATTGCAATCTTAAAAGAAAATAGCTTCAACGTGCGAGGCCTGCCCTGGCCAGTCTTGGCTATGGGATGGCCGTAGGAGCCTGGCTTACAACGCTAATCATTCCAGCTACTGCATAATCGTTGTGCTGGGATATGGGACTTTAAAATAGCAACCACAGTAATGGACCCATTGCCGTTGAGTACAGCCACATCAGATGCAAAGGGCCGCCACGCCATGAGATGAGTTAAATTCGCTGTGCTATTTTAAAGTCAGAAATATAATGCCGAGACTTGCAAATTCTCATACTTTCGGTTAATGATTGTCACCTTCAGATTAATACAAGCAATCGGTTGCCGATATGCCGATTAAACTTGCACACAATCAATTTATTGCCGCAAAGGGCTTAAAAGCGAAATATTTTACCATTGCAATTTCACTACAAATTACCGACGAGTGCTTGGAATTGTTCGGTCATTACTTTTGATTCAAGCATTTAGCGCGCTACCAGAAAATTATATGCGTAGGGACATTTTTAAATTGATATTGTTAAGCCGCGCATTCCCGGCCTAGTTTCAAAACTTCAAGGTTCAAGTTCATTACTTTATTGATTGCATTGGTTACATCACATTCACTGGTTTGAAATTTGGACCTGCTTACAAGATACATTGCTTTCCATATTACAGTAGGTTGCTTGTATAAATCAGGGTGAAAAGAAGTTTTAAAGATAATCTATAGATAAATGATTTGAAATCGAATCAGTAAGGTACTTGCTGTATAAGGCAAGTAATGGTTCCCTGGAAACGAAATTTACATAAAAGTGCTTTTCGTCATTTCTACACACAGTCCATAGGTCGGTCTAGCGACTCAGCGTGTCCACTCTTCTTCGAATTAATACTTTAACGCGTGGACCGATCTGTTTCAAACTTGGTGGCGAGCATTTTTCCAGATTCCTTATAGGAAATCTGGTGAAGTTTACCTCGGCGAAATGGTTAGGGCGTTGAACTACGAGTACAATGCATGATGTTAAGGTATTCGGGTTCAGTCTATGCTAACAAAAATAAAAAAAAAATATTTTTTTTTTTCGTGGCTATTGCATTTAGCTCGATGTGAAAAGTGTTTCAAAAAAAACTCTAATATAAATTTTTTTCAAAAACAACTATATCTAACGTTCAAAAAAATTTTAATTTAGCTATACGTTTCAGGACTAACTAAATTCATATAACTGTAATTGGGCTTGGACGCTTGCATACGAAAAAATTGTCTTATTTTGTTGTGTTATACTTCGTCACTGTCTTAAATGTTAGCGTTAGTTTTCTTAAAAAAAGCCAATATTCGAAACATAATATTTGGAAAACCATTGCATTCCAGTTCTCGAAAAAAAAACGTTTTTTCTTCAAAGAAAAATCAAATTTCCTAGTATTTTTGGCGCTTAAGACACTTTTTCAATTATTCTCAAAACATAACCTTAAACTTCGGAACTGTAATGGATTAAATATTCATTTAAAAAACTGGGAATGACGTTTTTCGAGAAAGACAGGATAAGATGCCTTACCTTTAAGTGGACTTTAAACAATGAACCATTTTTAGTATGGAACCTAAGAATTAAAACATGGTGATCTGACAATTTCTTTAACCAAACAGTGGCAAAAATTTTACAATTTTTATGAACCAGGTAAGATGATTGCACTTGATATTTCTTGAGCATTTGATAGAGTTTAGAATCAACCTCTCGTTATAGGAAATACATTCATTCGGTATTGATGAATTTCATCTCTGTGGGATTAAAATCTACCTTTCGAACCAAGTTCTTTTGTATGTTTTCAAGCCTGTAGTTCAGGAATGCACCATCAAATTATTTATTATTTTTTCATTTAAAATATTCATTCGTCATCAAAAATTATTAATTTCATAAATTATTTTCATGCTCTAATTCATTAAAACATTTTTTCATCACTTATTTATGTATCTGTTCAATTTACCAAACAAGTCATATAATGCCCTATGTTTTGTTTTTATCTTAGTTTGTATCTTAATCCCTATTTGTTTGTTTAAACTTTACTGCTAAGAAGCTTAAGAATTTGCAATGTATGTACTCGTACTTATATGGTATTTGTTGGAGAAGGTTTTGTCATGATCAATGAATATTTGCATACATTCGATCTCTTCTTCAAGCATGCCACCATCGAGTACAGTCCACGTTTTGTTTGAACTTCTTATTCTTGATCTAATTGAAAATTAAATAAATTCATTTGTTCTAACTTTGTGAGCATTTGTATTTCATTTACATTTTATTTTGGTTGGGAATTTTTATTCCGGATCACCTGTTATTCATAAGATACATGCTGGTGTTCCCCAGAGCTCCGTTTTGTCACCGGCTCTCTGTCTTATATTCTTCAATGATATTTATATGAAACGTCTAATCCATGTAAACGTGTAACTTGCCATGGTAATTTGGCCTCAGTAACTGAAAATAAATAATAGATTTGACAAATGTCACCAGTATAGCATAGCCATAGGCCGACAAAATCTAACCGTGCCAGTACCTTCGGCGCTAACACTAGCCAAAACCATGTATGTAACTATGTATACTTGTACATGTTTTGAATAGTTCTCAGGTGATTTTCCAAGTTCTACATTACTCTGTGTGTTGTCTAATGGCACGTGACATATCTGTATTAATAATTCAAGATCCCAAGTCTGCATGCTACGAGTATAAGGCAAGTTATGCATTCGTAAAAAAATCGAACTCGAGATTTTGATCAAAGTTGACATTACGATGATAGCGAAGACTAAAAAAGTGGGTCTCGCGATTCTGTCTGTCTGTCTATTCAACTACACCCTAAACCGCTCGGCCGATTTTCTTTAAACTTGGTAGATAACATTATTAGTTTTTTTCCCCCACACTTTTTTTATTTTTTTTATAAGACCAAAAATAACGGTACCCGCCATACGATTTTTTTTTCTAAATTTTATAACTATTTTTTTTTCTCAAAAACTGTTCGACAGATTTAAGAAATTAAAACACAAAAAAATTTCATTTAGTTAAAGCTAGGTAATGGTTGAAAAAAATTTCCGAAAAATGGTAATTGAGTGTACCCCCCATGGAACCATTTTTTTATTTTTGATTTTCTCAAAAACGGTACACCCGATTTTGATAATTTTTTTTTGCTAAAGGCGCCCCAAAAATTTAAATAATATTGTATATTAAAATTTTCAAAAAATGTTTTTTTGGATTAAAAAAAAAAAAACTTCAATTTTTTTTTTCAAAACTCAATATTTCGAAAACGGCATGCTCGATTTTTTTAAAACTTGATAAATAAAAGTTTCTTAATATAATCTACAAGATGTGAGAAAAATTTATTACCATTTGTATGGTGGGTAGGTACCTTTAGTTTTAGGTAAAATAATTTTTTTTTTCGCACATCTTGTAGATTATATTGAAAAACTTTCATTTATCAAGTTTAAAAAAGAATCTAGAATGGGGTTTTCGAAATACAGTGAAAGCTCTACTTGCGGACAGCTCCAATAAGCGGACAGCTCCCTTAAACGGACACATTTTCGGGAACGAACTTTTTTTCGAAAATCTCATACAAATAACTTTCCTATAAACGGACACTCTCATAAACGGACGCGGACACGTTTTCTTGCCCATTTTAGATAGAAAACCTCCCATACGCGGACACATTATTTTATTTAGGGATTATTTTTTCTCAAAAATGTAACGGAAAAGAACAGCAGAACTGTTCTAAGTACAGTTTATGTTTAATACGTAAGTAAAACTATAGAAAATCTGCGATAACCGGACGCGAAGCTCTAATAACTGGACAGTGCGATGTTATGTTGAAAGGTTATTAGGGGATTTCCCGAGTTAGTTACTGGGGGTAGTTGGTGTAATTTTGAGAGGGTATGGTTCCCTTTTTTCAGCGCGTTTCGTTTTTACACATGTCATTTCCTTTCCTTCAGCTACTCATTCATCACACTCAAAAGTTTTCTGTATGAGCCTAATACGCAGATCGCGCTAAATTTTATCTCCCACATTTTTCTTCAACTACCAGCTAAAATCCAAGCTAAATTTTGACATAAGCACTTTGTGGAGAATATGTCACAGAAAACAGCTGTTCTCTAAATGAATTTTTTCAAAGATTTAAAAGAATTTGTTTTAAAGTATGATTTTTTAAGAATTATGAATGAGAACGAATGAGAATTATGAATTATGAGTGATTTTTGTTGTCGAAAATCTTGTAAGACTCCCGTCACCAAATATTCTTCTAAATATAATTAAAATATTTTTCCATTTCAAATTGAAATTGAAATTTAGCTCGAGAATAAATGTGCCGGACAATTATTTCGTGCGCTAAATTTTGACAGATAAGTTATGTACAGTTCGAAGAGAAGTTTTGATTTTTATATCTGGAGCAGCATAATTCTAAAATTCTTGACATAATTTTAGCTTGGCTAAATTTTGGAGAGAATTTTGTATGGGAGATTAAATTTAGCGCGATCTGCGTACTAGACTATACCCTTAATATGTCAGAGACACAGTGTGAGCAATAGGAAAAAAGGGAGGGGTGAGCAGCTGGCCATTTCACTAGAGCATAGTCAATTAAAAAGGGTGAGGCAAGAAAAGTTGTAAATTGCCAATGCATTGGGCAACAAAAAAATATTGGTTCGCGCTTTCGCGATTTGTTTTTTTTTCAGCCACGACATGAAATACCTATTTTATCTATGCAAAGTTTTTTAGATTTAATATTGGAAAAACACAAGCTGCAGAGATTTCAAGAAATAAAGAAGATATTCGTGGAAAATGGCAAGGTAGATCGTAGATCCAATATTAATCAGAATTATTATGAAGTTAAAAAAAAAAGTTTTTTTTATTGCTTTCCCTTAACCGGACAGTTCTCATAACCGGACAAAAATTGGGGGACCATGAGTGTCCGCTTATTAGAGCTTTCACTGTACTGAGTTTTGAAAAAAAAAAATTTGAATTTTTTTTTTTAAATCCAAAAAAAATATGATCCAAATCGGCTGTACCATTTTGGAGAAAATCAAAAACAAATAAAATGGTTCTTTGGGGGGTACCCTCAATAACCATTTGTCGAAAAAAAAATCCCAACCATTATCTAGCTTTAACTAAAAGAAATTTTTTGCATATTTAATTTATAAAATTTGGAAAAAAATTGTATGTCAGGTACCGTTGTTTTTGGTCTTAAAAAAAATGAAAAAAATGTAGTCGAACCGATAAACAGACAGAAAGACAGACAAAATTGCGAGACCCACTTTTTTAGTCTTCGCTATCATCGTAATGTCAACTTTAATCAAAATCTCGAGTTCGATTATGCCTAATAGTACCTATAAGTCGCAAGTAAAAACCGATGAGAAGGTGGCGGTCCAGAATGGACATAAGTTTACAAATTTTGTCTGAGGTCAATTTGTCGTGCTTCCTAATTAAAATAAGAACCCTTAAAACCCCTACCTGCGTGAGAGCACATACTAGACTTATATTTTGGAAAGTACCTTTGAAGCGGATACGGATAGCAGTCAGGTGATCATTTATCACTTTGCTTCTAAGCCGAGTCCTCACCACAAAAATTCACACTCTACCTTGTTCATTGTGCTAACTGTTATCATAGTTTTAAAAATAAAAGTCTCATTTTGTGCATAATAAATAGACATTCCTTTTAGAAATATCTGCCTTATACAGATTCAAGATTTGGAGTAAAATGTTATCCTGTTTCAGGTACATTATCATCATCTTTTGACATTTCAGGTTTTGTTGCCATTTGAAGGGTATCATTATTTGAGGGCCATCGTGTTTCTCCAATAGTTCTAACGCAGTAAGGAAGTTCCTCCAAACTCGAACATGTCCTTGTTTTGCTCTAGGAACGGAAAAACCATCTTTTTATCATAGTGAAATTTTGCCATTGTATATTTAAAAAAAATCAAATCACTAGAACAAAATCTTCAATAAAAATTATGAGTCATCATTCAATAAATCAATTCATGTTAAAAGTAAGAAAACAAATCCTTTTTTCACCAGGCATTCTTTTCAAAATCAGCATCCTTTCTTATTGTTTGCATTTTACAATAGCCGCTACACTTGAGCGTTTGAAATCAATCGACTGGCCATGGCCGACTGCTTGTTATCTTAACCGTTTAGGCATTGTCACGAATCTATTCAAACAAGAAGTTAGTCTGCTGTCGGCTTCCCAATCATTCAACTCTGCAAAAATAACATCAAGATCTGTCATTAGCATTTTAAAAGATTATTGATGATTCTAGTCGATGACAGTGTTAGACATGCTTAGCTTAACCACAATAGCTAAAGGGGAAAATCGACGACAGGTAAGTAAATCGGATTAAAACCTTACCTTTGATATTTTCCGAAAAGTGCTACTGCACTTAAATTTACAGTGTGTTCACTTTCCTTCGTACAAATATGTTGAAAAAAAAAAGGATTCGAATGTTCAACAAGACTTCACTATAGACATTTTTCTGCTACATGAAACTTAATTATGCCAAGACTTAAAAGTACCAAAAACATACTAAATAAAATCAAACTCGAATCTTGATACAATTTTATTTAAATCATGTGTCAATTTATCTTGATTGCGTGCGATGTTTTTGATTTTTATCACTTTCATCTTATACACAAGGATCGAGTTCATCGCACATTTGTTGCTTGTGGTCCCCTTTGAAATGATGAAAATCAGAGAGCCCCAAAGCTCCTCCATATACACATATACCTACATATGTAGCTTATAAAATTATGTTGTCAGCAAAACAAAACTGATTCAAACACTTGGTAGAAGGATAAAGATTTATTTTATCATTGCGATCATTATCAATACAAATTGCTTCATCAGATTGTAAGCTATGCATATCTTATTCAAGAAATGCATGCATGTTAAAATTTAGTGCAACAGGTAGGACAGGGTGATTTATGGGAATTATTTAGCAACAGTTTTCTTGTCGGGATTTAATTTATATTCCGTTCCATTTTGTATATGCCAATTTGAGAAGTTTAAACTGGGTTGGGTGTAGAGCAGGTATTTTTATTTGAAAATAATATTAAATTAGTCTGTTTCTAGACTAACACTCTCATCCTTTACGCATTTCCCATGGCTTTCACTGTAAGTTATGTAAATTGTGAATACAGGAAAATGATAAGCTTATTGATATTCCATACTGAAAAACTAGTTTCTGCGGAAACTAAGCTTAAACTTGACTTTTGGGAGAGTGTGTTGGCTTGTCACGCTGGCGCAGGAGGTATAAGTTCGATTCCCAACCGATTTTTAAGGGGTACTTCTTTCTTCCAAGGAAGTTACAAATTTTCCAAGAGGAGTCTTTAAGAAAATATAATTTATTTCAATTCCAATACGTCGAACCGTAGAAACATGGAATGTTCATCTTAAAATTTCAAACTTTTCCGTGGTGGTTCAAACCCTAAGAACAGTGATCAGAATTTCAAAAATATGAATATTTTTATAAATAATATTATTCATGGATACATTAATTAAAACTTTTTGAAAATATTTAACAAACTATTCCTTTTTTTGGGGACCGACTCTCTCTCGAAGAATATTTGACCAAATTATTCGGTCTATTAGATATCTGGATTCGCACTTAGATGTTCCAAAAATACATTTGGAGACAGCAAATGACAGATGATCAACAATTGACACATGTCGGGTTTCAAGGAATCTTTGACCAGATTATATCAAAGAAATAAACAGAGTATTTACTAAAGCTTAGCAGACCTCAATTATTGTCTGTCTTGGTTGGAATACAGGTCACTACTCATTGGGAATCAAACAAGCTTAAAAAATCGTTTTATTATTAAATAATTTCTTTTAAATTAGAAATTTATTAAATATTTTTCTAAAAACAAATTAAGGATGTCAATTTTAAGTATTTAGTAATATACATTTTAGGAAATAATTTCAGAATATAATCGTTTATGCTTTTTCAAGATATTGATTTTTCAAAAACAAATTCAATTTTTTTTTTCAAAAATCCGACAGATATTTTTTGTAAAATTTGTAAATAAACTATTATTTCAAATTTAAAGGAGTTTCTGTAAAAAAAATTTGGTCAAAATCGTTAGAGCAAAAAACATAAGCTTTTATAAATCTTCAAAATTTTTAAAACATTTTTAGGAAAGAATCTTGGATCTGCAACTTTAAATTTTATTTTAAATTCAAAAAAATATTTTTTTTCCAAGACTTCATAAAAAATATTTCTTAAGTTTTAAAATACAAAGTTTTTCAAACTGTTAAGCTCTCTAGAAAATGTTTCATTAAAATCCGTTAGGCCGATAATGAAAAACTCAAAATTCGAAATAATGGTTCTCTGGTAGGTGCAGTCAGTAGATAATACCTTTTCTTTCTGCATGACCTTTTCCTTATAAACTTGATGTGTCCTTATGTAGGCTCAAGGCCTATTATTATTTAATTTTTTTATTTTTTGAATTGTGACGTTTCTTACACTACACATTTCTTCAGAATTAAAATATTCAAATACGAACACATCATTTTGTTTTGAAATTTTCAAACAAATACGAGAGCACCAAAAAATAAAGATGTGTGAAGGAATAATTAATCGAAAGAAACAAAATTTTGTCAACATTCTAGTTAGCGTTTTCGAGAAAAATACGATTTTCCAAAATCATTTTTTAACATTTGTATGGTGGGTACTGTTATTTTTAGATTAAATAAATTTTTTTCTCACATCTTGTAGATTGTGAAAGAACTTTTAATTGTAAAGTTTAAAAAAAATCGGGCAAGGGGTTTTTGAAATATGGAGGTTAAAGAACAATTGAAAATAATTTTTTTTTAAATCCAAGGGGGCTTTAGTATACAAAAATGATGAAAATCGCCTGTACAATTTTTAATAAGATCAGAAACAAAAATTTTTCTTTAAATTTGGTACATATCATTTTTAATTTCCCCCTAGTAACGGTACCTGCCATATGAATTTTTTTTCGAAATCTTATAAATATGTTTTTTCAAAGAACTGTTCGAAAGATTTAAAAAAATAAAAAAAAAAAATTTCATTTAGTCAAAGCTAGTTTATGGTGAAAAAAATTTCCGAAAAATGGTTATTAAAGGGTTCCCCCCAAGGATCCTTTTTTTTGTTTTTTATTTTGTCAAAAACGGTACAACCGATTTTGGTTATTTTTTTTTACAAAAGCTCCCCAAGAATTTGAATAGTATTGTAAGTTCAAATTTTCAAAAAGTTATTTTTTGGATTTTTAAAAAAAATTTCAAATTTTGTTCCAAAATTCAAAATTTTGAAAACCCCACACTAGAATTTTTTTAATCCTTCTCAATATGATCTACGAGATGCAGAAAAAACAAATTCATTAAACCTAAATATAACGCCACCCACTATACAAATATAAAAAATGGTTTTCGAAAATCGTAATTTTCTCGAAAACGGCACCTAGAATTTTGATAGAATTTTTTTCTCTCTATTAATTCTTAATTTTGAAATTTAGATATTACTGACTGTAGCTACCATAGAACTATTTTTTTAAATTTTGAATTTCTCATTTTATAGAAAAGCTTCTAAAAAGTTGGAAAAACATTGCATTTTAAGTAAAGCAATTCTGTTTAGTTTACACAAGTTCCTTATTTGTTTTTGCAGAATACGAGTAGTCTCCTTTGAACCCTTTTATGATTGCATTGCGCACATTCCATTTATCAAAAACCGCAACCACATAATGAGCATGATCCGAAAAACATGAACTTTTTTCACTTCGTTTAATTGAAATCAATCAAAACCAGTTCGATTGTTTAAAAGTCCCAGCTAACGGTAAAAATTATTTCATTAAAATAACACACGCCAACCATATTATTATTGAAAAGACGACAAACAAAATCTGTGTCATGAAAATTAAGCTGGTAGCCTGCATCTTTGCTTCTCAGGTTGCATTTATACATATTACATTATGAGGATAACGATAAGTGCATTTCGTACGTCGCGTCGCGTCGGTTGTTGTCGTCAGGTGAGAACAATTCTGCTGCATGCACCTGTGGCACACGAATAACCAAATATTCACACATGAGACGTGACCAACGATCTGTAAATCTTGTTTGCGAACACCCTCAAAAGAAAAGATACAAATATATATAAACTGTTAGTTAACACTTAAATGCATACGGAGCGTATGCAATGCATACTGGCAGATAAACTTCATCAAAAAGTCCTGTTTGTTGACCAGGGTCAGTGTTAGTGTTGCCAAGGTGCTTTTCGAAGTTCTGTTTTTCTTACATCTATTCAAATGACTTTAAAGCAATATGATTTTGGTTCCGTGAAAATTTATTTGAAACTTGGGTTGAAAAAGGGTGAATGATGTAAGATTTTTTTTTTTTTAATTCTAACACCCAGTTTCACAGTAGAAGTTTAAACCCCACTTTTGGTTTAAACTTTAGTTCAACAATAAATTTGGTTTGACAGTCCTTGAACAGAGTTCATTCTGTAGTTTAACTTAAACGACACTATTCTGTCGTTTAAATCTCAGTTCGACAAGCTCTTCAAACATTTGAAAATATAATGTATTTTCATCTTTAATTTTTGTTTCCTGTCACAGGTCACAATTGAAACAAAACCAACTTTTCTTGATTGTGTTTTCTTAGATTCAGATAGAAAGAGAAAACAATTTGCTTAAACTACGTTTAATGAACTGAAATTCAGATAAGACTATGAAACCGGACGAATTGAACTTCAAATTTAAACTCCAGTTCAGGTTCAACAGAACAGTTTAAACTCTCACTGTGAAACTGGGGGTAAATGTTTTCTCTAACTTAATTATGGGACTTTGTAAAAATTTGACCTCAACTAAAAATATTGGTAAAACTAAAGTTTTAAAATCGTTGGAATCATTTTATTCTTACGCCAACTTTAAGTTTTGAAGAATGTGCACGTATACAAAATATTCGCCCCCATAACAACACGGGCGGAGAGCCAATTACTTAAGGAAAATATTAAAAAATAACGGCAACACTTATAACATCATGCTCCAACTTTTGCTTAAGCCAGGAATCAATTATTTTGTTTCAGTTGATAGTTTATACAAAATTTAATTTTCAAACTCAAAATTTTGAAAAAAAAAATATTAAAAAAATTTGTTTGAATTGATTTTTTATTTCAAAATGTTTACTTTGTAAGATAAAATTTCGATTCTTAGAATTAAATGCTCTTGTCAGTTTTTATTCATATTCTTCTAATTTTTCAGAAAATAAAAAAATAATAAAATCTACTTCACTACCCGAAACTTGAACTAGTACCCCTTGACTTTGCTTTGGGTTCAATTTGAAACTAAATTAGTACCAAACTAGTACTAAATGAATTATGAATTCCCCTAAAATGTTTGAGCACAGTGCGAGAGTTTAAGGAAAGTTGGAGAGGATTTAATAGGATATATTTAAGCACAATGGTTTTGAATGTCTGAATATTATAGATAAATTATAATGGCAGGGAAATAGAGAGAGAAGGAAAGCATTTCACATTCGTGCAGTGCGTCTAAGCAAAGAATCTCTGAATTTAACCGTACGTCCGAGTTAAGCTCAAGTGTAAGCTGATGGACAGTTCCTGAAATGCGAGTATTACCGGTAAATTGTTCTAGACGTGGCGCGAACCTGGATAACAGCGACGGTGCTCGAGATATTTAAATGCTAATGTTATACTTCTATCACCTATCATTTTTTAAGCTCGTTTTTTGGATTATTGCCAAGAGACTTAAGTGTTTTAATGGAGAACCTGCCCAAATAGTGGCACTGTACACGAGGTTTGACGAATATTTGCCTTATAGATTACAACCAGATCACAAGATTTATTGCAGCGTCAAAGGAAAAGTAAACACTTAGCAGCGTTTTTTGGCCACGTCGAATATGTGGTCATTCCTCACAAGGTAGTCTGTGATGCACATACCCAGAACTGAGAGCTGTTCGGTATCCTCAATGCAAGTGGATAGAAGCCTTAAATTCTGCTCAGCTTATGGTTCCCCATTTGATAATGCTATGAATTTGATGATCTTATCATACTCTGACTTTCTAAATCCACATTACGAAGAAGGAATGCGCATGTGGGAACGAATATGAGAAGCTGAGAGTACTATCGTCAGTAAAACAATTTAATGAATATGAAGTTTTAGACAAAAGATCATTGATGAATATCAGAAAGAGGTGCGGAGAAAAAACGGAGTCCTGTGGCACACCAGCATTTATTTCATGAATTTCAGACTTAAAACCATCAAGTGACCAGTTAAAGATTCTTAAGAAATCCCTGAGACTGCTCCAGTTAGCTTTCTCGTATTGCCAAACGGTTCTCCAACAAATTATTTCTCTAATTGGCTTTTATTGACATTAGAAATTTGCAGACACGAAACAATAGCCTGATGTACCTAGGGGTGATACATAATATACATACAGTGTGTTTGTCAAGTTCAGAGGTAAGAAAAAGAAAGAAGTCTAGAGTGTTGGCCGATGGACCTGCAACGTCAGGAACTCGAGGAGGTTCGTGAGCGAGCTGAGTCAGGCTGTTTTGACATACCTTCTTTCGGGTATCGCTGACCAAAAGAGCGCAGTCATGAAGAACATTGAATCTGCTGTTAGTAAATGTTTGTCTGCTGAATGGTAGAGGAAAATAAGATTTCCTCAACGGAACTTATCACTCTTATAGCAGGTATAATTATTTCTGGCTCTAGCAACATTCTCTTAAATATTTTATTTAATGTAAGGTAATTGAAAAAGTCGTTTTTTTTTAATATTGACTTAATAGAGAAGATGTTTGTGCCTGAATAATCGAGTGCTTAAAATTGAAATTGAACAGCTGAGTCTTCAGCTTCTTCATCATACATTTTGCAAGTTCTTGAAAGATAATTTAAATAAAATGCACGACTGCGTCTCACGAACTTGCTCTTATGTAAACTACTAAGAATTTCAAAAATGAATGTTATTAGATAAAAACTGTTCTTAAGCATTCAAATTCATTTTTTAATACACTCAAACAACTCCTTTAGTAGTTGGAGCTAAAAACAGGATGCCATGTGATTCAAGCAAATATTAGTCTATGCAAGAAGGTTTCTTAAAAAAATAAGCTTTTATATACAAAATTTTTAAAATATTTTAAAGAAAAAATTATAGTACGTCAATTTAAAGTTTTTATTATTTCTCGAATACGAATTAAATTTACAAAAAAAAAAATACTGAGCCATTTCTGAGGTATCAACTTTTCCAAAAAAAAAAAAAAAAAAAAAAATAGAAATGTTTTTTTTTTAAACTCAAAAATTATTTTTTTTTAAAAGTTTTGAAATGTAATGTTTTTCAAAGTTTTAGAAACTTCTCTATAAATTTTTTTATTAAAATCCGTTCTGTCGATAATGAGAAATTCTAAATTTGACAAAAATGGTTCTATTTTAGGTACACTCTAATATCTTGATTTCAATTTTTTTTATTTGATTATAGATCTAAGAATTAATCAAAAGAAAAAAAAAATTAGCAAAATTTTGGAACCGTTCTCGGAAAAATTCAATTTTCGAAAACCATTTTTTAACATTTGTATGGAGGGTACCGCTATTTTTAGGGAAAATAAATTTTTTCTTGCATCTTATAATTGAATTTAAAAAACTTTTATTTATCAAGTTTAAAAAAAATCGAACATGGTGTTTTCGAAATATTGAGTTTTCAAAAAAAAATTGATTTTTTTTTAATCCAAAAAAGAATTCGTTGAAAATTTGAATACACAATAATATTGAAACTGCTGGGGAGCCTCAACATAAAAAAAATTATCAAAATCGGTGGTACCGTTTTTGAGAAAATCAAAAACAAAAAAAATGGTTCCAAGGGGGGTACCAAAAATAACCATTTTTTGGAAATTTTTTTTTCAACCATTACCTTGTTTTAACTAAATGAAAATTTTTGAATTTTTTTTTTAATCTGTGGTACAGTTTTTGAGAAAAAAAAAATATTTATAAAATTTCGAAAAAAAAATCGTATGGCAGGTACCGTTATTTTTAAAAAAAAGAAAAAAACGTGTAGAGGGAAAAAATCAAAACTCATATCTACCAAGTTTGAAGAAAATTGGCCGAGCCGTTTAGGCTGTAGTCGAACCGACAGACAGACAGACAGAATTGCGAGACCCACTTTTTTGGTCTTCGCTATCATCGTAATGTCAACTTTGATCAAAGTCTCGAGTTCGATTTTTATAAGCGCAAGTAAAAAAAAAGGAAGTTAACAAATATAATGTACAGTAGACTCTCGTTAACTTGAACATACGATAACTTGAACATTCCAATAACTTGAACAAATATTTTTTCCCTTTACGCATTCTATACCTTGAACGGACTATTATTAAGACTCAATACCTTGAATTTTTCCCCTAAGTACTCTATAAGTTGAACAAGTAAAATTTATGCGAACTCTGTAACTTGAACAAAATTTAATATTGAATTTCTTAAATTTTTGAATTTATGCAAGGTACCTAGGATGTTGGTACAGAATGCAAACGGTTTTTGTAAAGGGGAATCCCAGGAAATGTCCTTAGTATTTCCGTATTAGGTTTTATTCTTTATAATCGGTGAATTTCTTAATGTCATTTGAACACGTGCGTATTTAGGAATCGAAAAACGTTTCAATTAAAATTATTTATTAATAATATCATTATTTATGTTTTAAAATCATTAAAATGAATCATTATTAAATAAAAACAACAATTTTTTAACTTGATCCAGTAACTTGCACAATCCTATAACACTCCTGGTTTCGTCCGTGTTCAAGTTAACGAGCGTCTACTGTATTCAATAATTACAGTCTTATAATGGTGAGTACCGTTTTAATCATACCTCCAGAAAGTTTGTTTGTAAGGATCGCCTGGATACTGTTACTCGTAAATAATTGCAAGCAACCAAGTTTTAAGCAAATTCGAATTGATCGGTGTAAAAATTTATTTAAAGAAATTTTGAGAGTTAGATTTGTGCTCTCAGGCTTGATAAATTTTTCGAGGTCGCCAGTGAAAAAAAAAGTGTGGTACATTGATTTTTTGCATAAAGTCTATATCTGCGATGGGTTTTTCTTTTTATTACCCAACAGGATTTTTAAAAACATATTTATCACACTACTCCAACTCTATAACGTTAATTCAATATTTAAACCAAATTAAGACGAAAAGCAAATGTACAAAAAACTAGATATATCCTGAAATGAAAAATGATATGCTCAGCCTCCTCCTCCTCCGAATATGACCATATCTTACCAAAATCTTCGTCGATCGTTCCATATGTATCTACTTGCTGGGAAAATGGCTAAAAAGTTCGCTTCCAACAGAAATTGATTGCAAGTACATAAATTACATTTTGGCACACCAGAGATTTCATCGTTTGAATTGCTTGGTAATTTTGCTTGCAAGGTTGCTAATTAGCTTCAGCGTCCCTTCGCGTCTCTATATGTATAGGCCTTCCGCAAATTGCCAAAGCCGCCATCGCCAAAAGAAATACAAAAGACGCGTGTCATGTGATACATCGACAAGATACTATCAAGGGAATTCGCATCTGTATTGTCACATTATATGCCCACGAAGATACGTACTTAAAGCAACCAGCACGAAGCCATGTACTCGCACTGAAGACATCGGTTGTCAGAGAGTTTAATTAAAATTGCCAGCCAGTCAGCCACCATTTGGCCCTGCCTTGTGCCGCCTCGCCTGGTAACAAAGTCCTCGGACGCGCGAACACAGTGTCAACCTCAACTGGCGCGAGCCCTAGTTTACAACAAAAATATTATTACTTGGAATGCTGCGCGTCATGCAGTCACTCGGCCAATTAATAATGTCCCGGAGGTATCATCAATCGGGATTGCACCATAACTCATGCTGGAGCCGGATCGATGGCTTATTAACGTACAATCTGTTGAACATATTTTTTTTTTTTTTTTCATCTTTTGGGCTGGTAATTTTGTCTCGGGATAGATGGCGATCATTTTACTAATTAATGTTGAACGGACATGGTAAATGGGCTTAGGCTTGGGAAATTACAAAATAAGTTGGTGAAAATTTAACTACCTAGTGATGAATAGGTTGGAAAATGGGTGTTTCGCAAAATAAAATATAATGAAACTAGTTCATGTGAAGGTCCCTCCATGGTGCTGATGGTGACATGGTGAGGCCTTGAGGGCATTGTAGGCATGCATCAAGTCGACAATGTTCGTCTAGTGCTGACATTTACGTGAGGGTTCTGAGTAAATTAATAATTCACTTGAAGAGAATACTTATACTTAATTGTGTTCGACTGTTGTGACGAGGTAATCTCTGTGATCTTTTTTGTTTAAGGTGATCTTTAATAATAATCAATAATTTGCTAAATACCAAAAACGAGCACAAAAGGGTTTTGGCCTTTGCAATGTCGAAATTGAAATCATCAGATTTATGCCAGGTTTTCAATCGAACACATCATTTTTAATTTTAATTTAATCAGCTGTTAAATGTTAATGTACTCGGTTAAAGTACCCTTTCTTGTCAGTTGCGGTAGCAAATCTACTCGGTTGGAGTAGTTCATTTAATCGGTTAACTTAGACAACTTACTTCGTTGAATTAGCCAGTCTAGTTGCTCACCTTCACATACTTACTTGATTGTGGTAACAAATTTTCTTGGTTATTTTCAACAGCGTGCTCAATTTAAGTAGTCAATCTACTTAGTTCGCATAATTTATATCGGCTGTTTTCTTTAACTTACTCAATTGGTTAATATTCAATATGCTTAGATATATACTCAGATATGGTATCTAAGCTACTCGATTTTTTTTTTAGCTTATGAACTGTGTTGGAGCTAATCTACTCCGCTTTTTAAGTAAAATTGCATGGTAGACAAATTCAATCTACTAGTTCACAATCGCGTACAGTGTGGGCCATCTGGTGGTTTAATTTTAAATCATTGGTTCCCCGCTCGAAAGCTTGACAGAAATTCAGTATTATACCTCCGCTAACTAAATGAGTCGCTTTACGCTTGAACAACGTTGAGAAATATTGAAAACTTATTTCCAAAGTGAGTGCTATGAAGCCCAAACAGTGAGTTTTTTTAAAAGAAGTTTTGACCGAAATGAAGCACCCACCGCGCCTGCTGCACGCAAGTTTGTGCAAACAGTTCGTGAGACTGGTAAACTATTGGACAATACTCATAGGGCCCGTTGACGTACGGTGCGCACAGACGTGAATATGGCTGCTGAGGCCGAAATTCAATTCACGAAACTCAACTCGCCATCGATTTCAACAGCTCAATATTTCACGCACTAGCCTGAGGAGAATTCTATAAGGTCCAATTGACTGAGAAATTGAAAACACCCCTAGCCGAAGGACGTTGTGCTCCATAATTAATGGGAATGTTCATTATTACTAATAAAGCAATAATACATGGAAAAAATTAAAGTTTGTTCATTTTATTACATTTTTAAAAAGAAACTTGTACTTGGCCCATTTAAGTAAAGGATTTTTCAATAAGCGATTTCTATCTAAAAATTAAAATTTCTATAACTCTGGCGCATAAATCAGGCTGAATTTGACCAATGACATTGATTATATTGGCTTTCAAGGCACTGTTGGTTTGTTGGCCTAGACTTGTGACTTAAGAAAATCACACAGCAGGAAGTCTAACGCGGCCAAAATCGTACGATCTCGATGGTTCGGAAATCGCTCGTAAAATAAATGTCCATTGTCCTGTTGATACCATTACTTTGTTGGAATCCATATCATCCGATTCGGGCAAAAAGAAATTGTCAATCATTGACTTGTAGCACTCACCGCTGATAGTGATAGCCTGGCAATTATTGTCCTTCACAAAGAAGTAAAAGACGTCGCCAGCCCAAAATCCACACCAAACAAAAACTTTCTATTGATGAAATTGAATTTGATAGATCTCGTGTTGATTATGATCGTCTCAAGCTCAACAATTTCAATTGTTGATGAAATCGTTTATCCAGAAATGTATCTCGTCGCTGAATATGATTTGGTGACCTAAATAGTTGTCAACTTCCAGCTGCTCGAGAGCCCAATAAGAGAATACACGTTGTTGTATTATGGTCGTTGAATCTGAGCTCCTGGGTCAACTTTACATGTTGATTTGCCAAGATAGACAAAACTATTACAGCAATTATACAGATTTGGTTTCAACGTTATGGCAGCTATCAACTGTCAGAGTTCGGAAATCCTTATTTGAAAAGTCTTTAGTATCGGCTTCTCCACTTTAGTGAGTCGCTTCAAAAAACATAGTAGATTAGCCACTCTAACTGAAGAAGTTGGCTAAGGTAATCGAGCGGCTATTTTAACCCGGCTGCTGAGGCCTCTTTCAGCATATCATCCATAAAAGATAAAACGGCAAACATGTTTTTTGTGGTAAAAACCCGAAGGGGCATAAATTACATATTAAACGAAAGCATTTTTTGCATAGATGTGCAGAATGCCAAAATTATTTAAATATACTACACAGAAATTGTTTTAAACAATAAAAAAAAATTGCAAAAAAATGCTCGGAAAACAAAACCAAAAACAGTTAGAAAATCGACGGACACATAAAATGTCAAATCCAGAATATGAAAATTGAAAGCATTCAGCGAAAACCCAAAGCCAGAACCCGAAACATTAAGGTGGATTCACATTACACAAATCCGCCAACACGATAAAAGTTGATGAACATGTTGTTGAATGTGAACAACTAAGTGAAGAAATATTATCAATATAAATATTAGGCATGTGTTTTTTTAGTACTCGTAGTTGAGCTCTTACATTAATATTTTGAAACATTAAACGTTAACTAGGTACAATCGGTGCTTTTTGCAAAAAGTGAAAAAGAATACACACATACACTAGCGATATCTGTTGCTTTCAGTTTGGCGACATCTATCGGTCATTTTCTGAAGCAATTTATTCAATGTATTAGGTTTTCAAGTTCATTGCAGTTATGGCTTTACAATAATAGGGGTATGCAAAAGTGTAAGTTCTGCGTATTTGTATAAGTCAATTATTTTTAAAACTTATTTACATTTGTCTGCATTTGAATTTTAAATATTTGCGAAAAAAGAGAATACAAAATACTCGAAATATATTTGTCAGGGAAAGAGAGAAGATAGAAAATGCAGACGTGAGACGTCGCGTCATACAAATTTAAATCTCCATGGCTCTCCATGGGCTCAAGCCTACCTCATTTTCGGAACACTTCCATTTATGTCATTTTTTGTTGACAATAAACAGCTGGCCGATCGATGCGCAAACAAAAAAAGTTTTACAAAAGTAAATTAAATTTATATATTAAAGTTAGCTATATTTCTTTAAGCGCGTTATGAAATAAAATGCACGACTGGGTCGCACGAACTTGCTCCTATGTAATAGACTAGGAATTTCAAAAACGGATGTTATAAAAAATAAAATGCACGACTGGGTCGCACGAACTTGCTCCTTTGTAATCGACTGGGAAAAAAACGAATGTTATTAGAGAAAACTGTTCATAAGGATAAAATTAATTTTAAAATTCTTTTAGTAGTAAGAGACAAAAACAAAATGCTATGCAAATATGAATTTATGCAAGAACAAAAATTATAAGTCCTTGTAGTGGTTTCTTTAAAAGAAGCTTTTATATACAAACTTTTTAAAAGCTTTTTAAGACAAAATTTTGGTACGCTAATTTAAAGTTTTTATCATTGTTCGAATAAAAATTAAATTTACGAAAAGAAATATTGACCCGTTTCGGGGATATCGAATTTTCAAAAAAAAAGAAAAAAATAAATTTTTTTTTTTCAAAAAATCAAAAAATATTTATTTTAAAGTTTTGAAATGCAATGTGTTTTAGACTTTTTAGAAGCTTCTCTATACAAATTTTCATTAAGATCCGTTATGTGGATAATGAGAAATTCAAAATTCGAAAAATGGTTCTATGGTAGGTACAAGCTGTAATATCTTAATTTCAAAATTTTTTTTTATTAAATTAAAGATCGTAAAAATTAATTGAAAGAAAAAAAATTTTATCAAAATTCTAGGTGCCGTTTTTGAGAAAAATACGATTTTTGAAAACCATTTTTTTTAATTTTTTAGCATTTGTATGGTAGGTACCTTTATTTTTAGGTAAAATAAAAAATTTTTTTCACATTTTGTAGATTATATTGAGAAACTTTTATTTATCAAGTTTAAAAAAAATCTAGCATGGGGTTTTCGATATATTGAGTTTTGAAAAAAAAATTTTGAAGTTTTTTTTTCAAAATCCAAAAAAAATTTTTTTTGAAAATTTGAGTACACAATTCTATTTATGTTTTTGGGGAGCTTTAGCAACAAAAAAAATGATCAAAATCGGTTGAACCGTTTTTGAGAAAATCAAAAACAAAAAAAATGGTTCCATGGGGGGTACCCTCAATAACCATTTTTCGGAAAATTTTTTTCAACCAATACCTAGCTTTAATCAAATGAAATTTTTCTGTATCTTTATTTTTAAACTCTGTTGAACAGTTTTTGAGAAAAAAAAATCTTTATAAAGTTTCGAAAAAAATTCGTATGGCAGGTACCGTTATTTTTGGTCTTAAAAAAAAAAAAGAAAAAAACGTGTGGGGGGAAAAAATTAAAAATGATATCTACCAAGTTTAAAGAAAATCGGCCGAGTCGTTTAGCCTGTAGTCGAACAGACAGACAGACCGACAGACAGACAGACAGACAGACAGACAGACAGACAGACAGAATTGCGAGACCCACTTTTTTAGTCTTCGCTATCATCGTAATGTCAACTTTGATCAAAATCTCGAGTTCGATTTTTTTTACGAATGCATAACTTGCCTTATAGTACCTATAAGTCGCAAGTAAAAAACTGTTCATAAGGATAAAATGAATTTTTCAAATTCTTAAATTAAAATTATATTCTAGTATTAAGAGATTAAAACAAAATGCTATGCAAATATGAATTTATGAAAGAACAAAAATTATAAGTCGTTGTAGTGGTTCCTTAAAAAAATACCCTTTTATGTACAAAGGGCCTTGTGAATAAAAAAAAAGCTAAAGCTGAAACTTGGATTTTTAAGTAAAAGCTTGATTTTTAGTGAATAAAAATAAGCTTAAGCTAGCTAGTTAAAGATGTTTTCTAGTAATAGCTATTTTAAAATAGCCAAAGCTAAATTCATTTAGTTTTAGCTTGTTTTCCTAGCTTAAGCTTCAATTTGTGTGAATAAAAATAGCTTAAACTAGAATATTATAGTTAAAGCTACAAAAATTTCAAGATTTTTTCGACCTGTCTAGAAAGCTTTGACTAGTTCTTATTTTCAGTATTAACTTGTGCGAGTTGTTAATTAAACATAAGGGAATATCTCAAAAATAGAACTGTGAACGTATAGACCCAGAAACTGACATACGAAATTTTAAAAACATTTTTTAGCCGAAACCAATAGTTGCCCTGTAGAACAGATAACAAATTGAGGCAAAAAAACCTTCCTTTCGGTCATACATGTACCAGTTTTAGCGAAAGCTAACTAGCCGAAACATGTGAATAAAAAAACGAACACCTTAAATTACGAAGCTTAAGCTAGAATTTTCCAGCATAAGCTATTTAGCGTTATCATTTTTTTATTCACATAAAACAAAGCTTAAGCTAGTACTGTCTAGCTTTAGCTGCTAGTAAAAGCTATGACTAGTTGGCTTTAGCTTCCTCCAAAAAAAGCTTTAACTTTTTTTTTATTCACAAGACCCAAAATTTTCAAAACATTTTTAAGAAAAAATTTTGGTACGCCAACCTTAAGTTTTTTATTTTTGTACGAATAAGAGTCTAATTTCCATAAAAAAAAATACTAAAAGAAAAAATGACTTTTTTTATAAATTGAAAAAATACTTTTTTTTTAAGTTTTGAAATGCAATGTTTTTTAATCCTTTTAGGAGCTTCTTTATAAAAAATTTCATCAAAATCCGTTATGCCGATAATGAGAAATTCAAAATTCGAAAAAATCGTTCTATGGTAGGTACAGTCAGTAATATCTAGATTTCAAATTTTTTTATTAAGTTATAAATCGTAAAAATTTATAAAAAGAAAAAAATTGAGCAAAATTCTACGAACCGTTTTCGAGAAAAATACGATTTTCGAAAACCTTTTTTTAAAATTTGTATGGAAGGTACCGTTAGTTTTAGATAAAACAAAATTTTTTTTCTCAAATCTTGTAGATTATGTTAAAAAACTTTCATTTGTCAAGTTTGAAAAAAATCGAGCATGGGGTTTTCGAAATATTGAGTTTCCAAAAAAAATTTTGAAAATTTTGTATATAATCCAAAAACTAAAAAATTGAAAATTTGAATATGTAAAAATATTTAAATTTTCAAGGAGCCTTAGTATAAGAAAAATGATTTAAATCGACTGTAGCATTTTCGAGAAAATCAAAAACAAAAAAAATGGACCCGGGAGCTCTACCAAAAATAACAATTTTTTGGAAATTTTTTTTCAACCATTAGCTAGTTTTAACCAAATGAAATTTGTCAAATTTTTTTAAAAAATTCTGTGACAGTTTTTGAGAAAAAAAATATATAAAAAATTTCGAAAAAAATCGTATGGTAGGTACCGTTATTTTTGGTCTTAAAAAAAAAGAAGAAAACGTGTGGGGGGGAAAAATTAAAACCCATATCTACCCAGTTTGAAGAAAATCGGCCGAGCCGTTTAGGCTGTAGTCGAACCGACAGACAGACAGACAGACAGAATTCCGAGACCCACTTTTTTAGTCTTCGCTATCATCGTAATGTCAACTTTGATCATAATCTCGAGTTCGATTGTTTTTACGAATGCATATAACTTGGCTTATAGTGTTATAGTACCTATAAGTCGCAAGTAAAAAACACTGATATTTTGCTGCTCAATTTTATGTCGTTTTGCTTGCCAGGCATTTTTGGTGCCCGTAGAAACATTGTCAGTGCCTATAATAGAAGCGCTTGGTTGTGGATTATTTTTTTCGGCTTCTACATGTGAGACTCTTAGCTTATGTACTTTTTCTAAGTGTTTCACTAAACCACTCGTCGACGAGTCTTTGCAAGACAACATTTTTGGACAAAGTGAACACTGAGCCAACTCATTATTTTTTTTATCTCTTTTAAAGTAATTCCAGACTTTAGAAGTTTGTTTATCCATGATGCACTACAAAGTAACAATAACCAAACATAATGTAACGAATTGTGATTGCATTATATAAAAAAAACTCGGCTGACGGCACATGCCAATGCTCTTTTGTGAAAAATTATACCAAACTATGTAATTAGATCTTATATAAATGTAAATAAAAATCACACTTACTATTACTATTACTATTACTATATAAAAAAAACTATATTTTAAAACTTACAAGAATCTTATAAGACTTGCAATTTAAATGTACGAAAATAGCAATAAATGAAGTGTTAAAAATATACTTACCAATTCTAATGAACGTCAACAAACAAGAACTAAAACTTTTTACACACTTTGACTTAAACGAACATGAAAAACAGAAACGCACTGGAGACGAAACTTTGTAGGGCATTTAACGCCTTGGCTACTAAGATAGATTTTTGATTTATTTCTAACATTTAACTCGTATGGCTGTGGCTACTAAGTTTAAGAGTTATTTAAAATGAAAAATAAAGTGTTTTCATATGATTTTGATATAACGTTTTCACAAAGAAAATTATTAATATTGAATGTACCCGGGTATTATGAAAAATTATTCCCGGGAATTAAAACGCTTCCATTCCCGGGAATTCCCGTCCCGGGAACCCGAGACCGAAAACCCTACCACGAAGTCTTAAAATTGTACCGTACTATTTTTAAGCGATAAGTTTGTACCTACTGAAAAACCCTCTTAGTTCGAATTTTTTGTCTACATGTTGTGTAGCTCTCATGAAGTGAAAATACCATGATCTATCTTTATGTTAATTTTCCAGGCTTCTAAAAAATTGAGAGAAATTTGACATTTTAATAATGTTGACGATATATTTACGAAAACAAAGTTTTGATTCATCATAAAGTTTCCAGACGAAATTTTAACAATTAGAATAAAATTACGCGTATTTTATTTAAAATTATAAAATCGGACACCTCATCTGCATATTGCCTATACTTAACATCAAACTCGAAAAGAATCCCGCATCCAACAGCCAACCTACTCTGCACCTTATCCCAAGAGCGTCCCTCTTTCGGTTTCGGTCTCAACCAGGAAACATTTTGATTTATCGAACATAATAATTGTGTGGTAATCGAACCGAACCGTATAAGTGTGTCACCGCTAATTATGGTGATTTCGGATCCTTATCATCACCAAAGCGGTACATGCGGCACCCAAAGAAGCAACTTTAGCACAGCAGAAAATGTAATAAAGTTGCCGTGTTTTTATGAGTTTTTTTTTTCTGTTTTCGGGCGGACATCATTTATATAATTTTCCTTGGTAAACTGAGGAACATAAGACCAAAAAGTAAAACAAAGTACTTGGTGGAGCTAAACCGGTCAAAGGATCGTTCATCAGGGGGATTATTAATCAGAGATTTGAGAAAATGTTTATAGTTAAATGGAAATCTAATTTCTTACCCATTTAAGCTAAGCTGCATTCAAATGGATTTTGTACCTAAGGACGAATAATAAAAACGCCTATTTAGCACTTTAGGCATATGGCGGTGCTCTTTGACCAGAATATTTTGTATCATTGCTAACAAGGTCTTTAGCAATTTAAGGACTTGGAAGTTATTATAGGATCTTTGGTGTGATAAATTTATTATTACTTTTGTTATTAAGGTGTGTTTGGTTGTTCGATTGATACGGTGGTATCAAGTGTGAAAAGAACGCCTTTCACACACCTTTTGCCACACCTTTCTCTTGTCGTGCCGATTTTCGTTTTGTTTAAATAATCCTGCCGATTAATAAATATCCGTGTCCTTTGAGTTTCGAATAAAAAGAGTCAGAGTCGTGGCCTTTGTATAATATCACCACCGATAGCGATTGTTGAATCGGAATGCATTGTAATTGTGCAAGCGGTCTCTTTTATTCCCTAAACGATTCCAGGTATCATTAAAAAATGTTTTTATTGATATTTAATTTTAACTTTCCAATTGATAAAGAAATCATAATTTAACCATTGTTATGGAATTAATTGAAATTTATTGCTGTCAGCCAAAATAGAATTCTTGTGGTTAGAGTTTCTTACAGGTGAAATGGTTGCCTTTGATATTCGAATAATAAATAAGTTCTTATACCTTTATCAAATAATTCAGTGTTATTGGTAGAAAAAGTGAAAGCGATGCATGCATAATTTCGAAAATTGTTTGTTTAATTCATTTTTATTAACTTTAAACTTATAACTTAAGGCAGACAAAAATTTATAAAAACTAGCTTACTTATCAATTAACTTACAACTAACTTATTGGCCTTATGCGGGAACTCTAAATTAAACTACATTTTAAATATAATGCGGTAAAATTTATATATGCTTAAAATATTATAAACTATCGCTTTTATTTTTATATACGTAATAGAACTCAAAACTACTTAAAACTAGAACAGCCGCAGCAAGCATTTTCTTGATTTTTAAAATTTTTGTTGGTGCCACCCCGTCTGTCTCACTTGATATCACACTTAAATCTAAATCTAGTTATCATTAAAAAAAAAAAACAAAAAACGAAAACAAAAAGGGAGGTTAAAAGATACAAAAACTGTAAATAACTCCCAAAGCTGAGGCCGGCTAAACTATAGCTTGGGTCTATAACCAAAATCGTTTCATGAACTGTATCAGCTTAAGTAGGAACAATCTACGAATAGAAACAGGAACAGGACTCCTCATCGGTCCCTGTAAACAGTTTATTAATAAGAAACTTAAGTATTCTTTGCATGGAGAAAAGCTTCACATGCATACTTTTGACGAAACGTCGGAACATATACTGGGCGAATGCGAAGCACTTATCAGTCAAAGAAAGAAGTATCTGGGACGACATTAGGTAAAATTGAGTGATTTATCCTCTCTGATAGTACCAATCAAACTATTCCATGGGATAAACTTGGAGGAAGAGCTGTAGGTTTCGCAACTCATTTAGATCTGTATGAGAGCTCAATAGATCTTAAAGTCACAGAAAACCCCTTTTCTCAATACTCATTCATTCATTAATCACCAAGACACAGGTGTACATACCCTAGTCAACTTCGTCTATCAGTTAACTACTGGAACCAATTTTCTTGTTTCACCCAGTCCCTCCGGTCCCGATCGGACACAGTCTGACTGAACCGAAGACACTCTGCTCAAGGCCTTGAACAGTTCTATGGCTGATGTGGTAGAAAAGCAGATTCGCCATTCTATCATGGACAAACTCTCGACTGTCTAAGTAGTGGAATTTATCGGGCGGGATAAAGACACTCAGACGAACACTCTCATAATAAACTCGATTAGGGTGGTAAGCCCCGAAAATAAGGCTGTTGGTCGAGGATATCGCTCTTGCAATGCGACTCCGAATCAGCTTTAACACAAAATTATCAATTCAGTTTATGTTGAATCCGTTGTATAGAACCTGGTTGGAATAGTAATGTTTGCACTCCGAATCTGGCACTGTCTCTAAAACATTTCTATTAGAGATGGGGCAACGTTGAAATACCTACTCGTACATCAGTTACCGAAATACTATGATCAGCCGGATGAGGTCCATGTATAAAAATCATAATTAGCCTGCTATTAAGTCGGCCGCTATAAAATAATAATCGTCAGTAATGTCAGTGTGGCCTTTCGATCAGTAGCTCGTACCGTTTTGTCTACTTTACGGTCGTAGGGGATCAAGTCGAATCGACCGTTAAGTGAATAATCAGCCAACACCCGTTCATATCAACGAAACGAAAGATCTACCGAAAATATCGCCGCTGTCCGTGGGAGTTTGGAATAGAATCTGATACAATCAAGTCGACCGCACAGAGCTTAAGAACTCGGCATTTCCGAAACTTGGCGAATGTTTAATGACTTGGGCCCTCACCCGTACAAACTTCAACTGATCCAAGATTTTAGAGTTAACGACACGATAGAGAAGGACGTACATATGTCCTTAAATTGAAATTGAAAATAAACTAATAACAACTTCAGAAGTGGGATACCCTGACAATTTTTGACGCATTTAGTATGAACAAAGAAGAACTAATCACAGCTCTTACAAATTTTGGACTTCAATCTCAACAATTCAACAACTGAAAAGCCTATACGCAGAACATTTGCGTGGTTCTGAAGCTGCTAATTCAATTGTAGAGGAAAGGCTGCACTGACGCTGAACTGCGTTTGTTGGAAAAACGAAAAAGATTTATTGAATAACGAAGAGAATTAGCCGAGGAAATTACGACCACTAATAAAAAAGTCAAATTCAATGAAATAAAGGATTCTGTAATTCCGTTTTCCAGTTCCAAAGAATACAATGCACACAAATGAATTGTTGATTTTGAACGTGTATGCGATTCCGTTGATTCCGATGAAATATTACGTTTGAAAAGCATTCGCCGATTAATGAAGTCTGAGTCTGAAGGTGAAATTTTATTTTATTTTTTATTTTATTTTAATATACATATATATAAAGCTAACAGTTTAAAGAAAACCAATTACAAGCTACAATTAAATATACAAATTGAAGATTATATTATATGATCCTATCTGTTTTAAATGAGAAAATACATTCGTAAATTAAAAAAATATTGAAAAAAAAAAAAAAAAAAAAAATGATAAATTCATTGAAAATTTAAGATTAATTAATTTATGTACAAAGTCGATAAAAAGAAAAAGAGTGAACCGAAATACTTAAATAAAAAAGAAAGGCAAAGGCAAACTAAAGATTAAGAAGATGGCGATGAGGAAGAATAAGACGGTACAAGTCTCAATAACTGTGATTTAACTTGATTTTCATTTATTTCAAAATTGAGAATATCAAACGACAGAAAGTAACGATTATGATTAGTTTGCATCCGGATGATAGGTGACTTCATGAATATGTTAGTTCGTGCACGAGGTGGTTGAAAGGTTTGCAATGCGTGACGGTTGGGTCGAGATGGCCATCTGATGTATACTTCAGCCAATAGAAATAAAGAACGTACACTGCCTATTATTATTTGCCTCAAGTAAGTTTCGGCTAGTATTAACCTGCCTTGAGATAGTGACAGCACTTTGAAAAGTTGCAATCTATCTTCGTAAGCACTATGATCTGAATATAATTTATATTGAAGGTATCTGGTAAATTTACGCTGAACTCTTTCTATTGTATCATTGTGAATTTTGTAAATAGGAGACCATACAACAGCTCCGTATTCTAGTATACTCCTACACAACATATTGAATAATTGAAGAAAAGATTCTGGTTTTTTAAAAAACTTACCGACTCTGAAAATGAAACCCATGACTTTTGACGATTTTTTAATAATGTAATCATAATGTGATTTGAATAATAATTTGGAATCAAATATTATTCCAAGGTCTTTATGCTCCGTTACCCTTTTTAGCTGGTTGGTGTTTATCCTATATTTAAAGTCGATGGTGTTGAGTTTTCTGGAGTAAGACATTATTGAACATTTGTTTATATTCAGATCCAAATAATTATCAACACACCATTCGAATAATGTATTAAGGTCTTTTTGAAGCAAAACACAGTCCCTCACATTATTAATCACTTTAAAAATTTTCAAATCGTCTGCATAAGCTAATGACAGAGAAAACATGTTTTGGGTGATGTCGTTAATATAAATATTAAAAAGTAACGGCCCTAAAATTGACCCTTGTGGAACGACTGAAGAAGGGTAGAAAGGTCTAGAAGATACTTTATTAAGAACAACATTATGCTGTCTATTTGCCAAATAAGTTTTAAACCACATTATAAGCCTTTCGTTGAATCCGAATTCCCGCAATTTTAAGACCAATGTTGCATGATTTATCCTGTCAAAGGCTTTTGAAAAATCCGTGTACACCACATCAACCTGTGTACCTTTATCTATTGCTTCTGCCACATAATGCGTAAAAGAAACAAGGTTTGACACCGTCGATCGGTCTCGAATAAAACCATGTTGACTAACGCTTAGATGTGGAAGGATGTTAGATATAATAGAGTTGTACATGCATTTTTCGAAAATTAGTGACAAAGCGTTTAAAATTGACACTGGACGGTAGTTCTTAACATCAGAAGGATTGCCATCTTTAAGAATTGGAGTTACAAATGAATGTTTAAGACATGTTGGAAATATAGTATCATACAAAGACTTATTGAACAGAATACATAAAGGTGTAACAATAGATGCTTGACAATTTTTGTAAATTAAGTTCGGAATACCATCAGGTCCAGCATTTTTGGTAGTATCGAGAGTATTTAATACATAGGTCACAATATCTGTTGTCATAATTGGAACAGATATATCCTTTAAGTGTATATTCGAATTGTTTTCTAAACTTCTGTAAGGTAAGTGATTCGTATGACTGTAATTACGTTGAAAATATGAAGCAAAAGCTTCTGTTATGTTTTTATTCGTCGAATGAACTTCATCATCAAGGACCATTGTGTTAGGAACCTTATTAGATTTCCGTAGTTCCTTAGAATATGACCAAAAGAATTTTACATTAGTTTTCAGATTTTTTTCAACGTCATTAAGGTACTGAGAATAACAATGACTGATCTGCTTTTTGACTAGCACACGCAAATACCTGTAAGTTGTTATATCATCTGGCCTATTAAATTTTCGAACCTTATGTAGCATTCTATTTTTTTCTTTTATTGAATTAATAAGATTTATTGAGTACCACTTAGGATAAGATGCATTACTTACTTTTTTGAGTGGGACATTCGAATTTATTCCATTAAGTATAGTGTCAATGAAACAACGAAATGCTAGGTTTGTATCTAATGTATTGAGATAAGACCAATTTATTCCAGTTAAAAATGAATTTAGACCATGAAAATTTGCTCGATGAAAATTTCTTTGCTGAATAACAGATTCTTTTAGAAATCTTTTCATATGAAATTTACATTTTATTAAAAGTGGTGGGTGATACGAATCAATTTTAGAAAGAACGTCATTGGCCAAGGAGACCTTTATATTTGGAGATCGCATCGTTGAGAAGACCAAGTCGAGCAAATTATCATCACAATTTCTTATTTCGTTGAATTGTTAAAAGTTACAAAAAGATGCAGATATCAAAAGCGATTCCGCTTTCCGAGTAGTATAATAACTTGGTATTAAGCTTTCAGAAATTGAGTCATAAGTCCATGTTATATTCGGAACGTTAAAGTCGCCTAGGTAAATTACTTCTGAATTAATTGAAAGCGATTCGAAAACGGAACAGAGGTTATTACAAATTTGATCGTATACATCAGCAGTTGTTTGAGGCCTTATATAGTTACAACAAATAAAAGTTTTTCTCATGTTAGTTGGATTAGTTATGCAGATCCATAGATCTTCAAAACTCGTCTCTAACTTTTCAAGTCTAATCGCTGGTATATAATTTTTTACGGCAATCAAACGACCACCACCCCCATACGAATCGAATTTTTCATTGTTTCTATCTTTCCGGAATACATTATAATTAAGGGGAAAAATTTCATTGGATTGTATACTATCGTTAAAATTAGTTTCAGTAAAACATATAACATCAAAATCGTTACATAATACTGCCAGTTTGATATCGTTATCGTGTGTTTTAGATGCAGCTCTATTAATGTTTTGATAGTAAATATTTAAATTGTTCATAATATGTTAGTTTTAGTTATTGTGATTTGTACTTGCTTGTTTTAAAAATATTTAATGTATCAAACTAAAATCGGTGAGTGATGAAAGTTTAAAAATTTTGCTGTCATCATCCTTCCTCATGAGTATTTTGCCATTTTTCCTCCATAAATACTTAAAGTTGTGTTCATCCTTGTGTGCCTTTGCTTTCTTGTACAATATTTGATCTGAAATAGAAGTGCATTCATTAATATAAATAAGTTGATCATTGATAGAAGTAGATGTAGAAAATGAAAGAGTATTATGATCATGTGAAACTTTAATCCGGTGTAGTTTAGCTGCTGTCAGAACTCGATTGCGGACATGTGTGTTCTTCATTTCAATTATTATCGGGCTTGGCTTAGCTGATTTGCTGGGGAGCCTCCTTATGTCAACTACGTCATCATCCTTCAGCGGAACATTAGATAGAGCTGATTGTATTTGCGTGAAAACAGCTCTCAAGTCAACGCACGGTTCCAAAGTTTTTACATATTGATAATTCTCAAACATATCAAGAGTTCCGTTCAAATTTTTTTCCAAATTTTGGACACAACTTCTCTGTTTCCGAAATCATTGATCGGATGAAGAAAACTACGTTTATTTCCCCAAATACAAGTGTAATGGGTTACATTTTTAAGATGCAGGAATTGGCAGCATGTGCAAGTTTCAGCGAAATGCAGACGGTGGAATTTATTATTGATGGTTTTGAAGATTCTTCTACCAATATTGCAATTATTTACTCAGCTCAAAATCTTGCGCATTTTAAGCAGCTGGCTTATAGGTACTCCCAACTCAGGGCAGTTCATGGTTTGAATAGGGGCTTAAATTTACTATCATTTTGGTACAACGGCAAGATGATGGTAAATTTCATCCTGTTGGTTATTTTTCTAAAAGAACTACTGTGTCCGAGTCAAAATTCCATAGCTATGAGTTAGAAACATTAGATATTATTTATTCATTAGAAAAATTCCATACTCAATTCGATTTTGCATTATTACAGATTGTAATTCTCTGGCACAAACCTGGGAAAAGCAGGGAACGAATGTACGAATTACTTGTTGGGCACTTAAGTTAGAAAAATATAATTACACTATTAAGCACCGTAGTAGCTTATTGATGACTCATGTTGATGCTTTAAGTCGTTATCACCCAATTTCCAATGACTTTAATTAACTGCAAAGATATTGACCTACAATTGCAGGCGTTACAAAATCGAGATGAAAATATAATTAAATTCCGCGATGCGTTAGAATCAAAGGCAGTCGGAAAGTATGTTTTAGCAAATGGGTTAGTTGATCGGAGATTAGATAATAAAAAATTACTTCTTTATGTTTCCAAAGAAATGGAAAATAATATCATTCGTTCCGCACATGAGAAGATTCACCACATGGATACTGATAAATGCATTGATCAAATAAAGGAAAACTACTGGTTTCCAAACATGAAAGAAAAAGTAGATAATTTTATTCAAAATTGCCTTAAGTGTATCATATACTTCGTTCCAACATATTGTAGAAATCGAACACTTCATATTATTTAAAAAAAAAAAAAAAAAAAAAACGATTCCGTTCGATACAATACACGTTGACCATTTTCGTTCTCTTCGGTCTATTCCTTCAAAACGAAAGCATAATATTTGCCATCGTAGATGCGTTTACTAAACATGTTAAGTTGTATACAGTTAACTCTACCAGCACGAAAGAGGTTTGTGCTTGTCTTAGAAATATTTTGAGCATTACAGTCAACCACGAAGAATAATAAGTGATTGTGATACATGTTTAACAAATTCTGCTGCTTCTTAAATGATAATAATGTTGAAGATGTTAAGACAGCCACAGCTTCCGCTCAAGGTAATGGTCAAATGGAAAGAGTGAATCGAACACTGAAATCAATACTTGCACAAATTTCTGTTCCCGTACAAAGTTCAAATAGTTTATCAGTTAATGCCTGCTGACCGTTTGTGTTTAAAATCACCATGAGCGACGACGCGCATTTGCACTTAAGAGGTTTCATCAATAAGCAAAATCTTCAGTTTTGGGGAACTGAAAATTCACGTGTGGTGCACGAAGAGCCATTACATTTACTCAAACACAATGTGTGGTCCGGTGTTCCGACCATATTTTTTTTTAGGGACACCATCATCAATACGGTCACTGTTACTAGCGACTGATTGAGGGCCAATATAAACGACTTCTTACTGCCGGAATTGTATGAAGGGGCTTGGTAAACATGTGGTTTCAACAAGACGATGCAGCAGCACGAGCCATAATGGATATTGTGAAAGAAGCATTTCCATGTCGCGTAATCTCCCGTTTGGCAATTTGACATGGCCAGCAAGATCACCCTATTTAACTATTCCAGACTTTTTACTTTACTTGAATTTACTAGCTTATGCCAACAAGCCTCGAACAATTGAAGCCCTTAAGGAAAATATACGACATGAATGCGTACAGTTATCACCGGGAATCTTGAAAAAATTCATTTAAGATGCGAAAACACTGGCCGCATTCACTTGACGGATATCATCTTTTCCACTTAACAGAAAATTTTTAAAGGTCCAACAAAAATTTCCATCACCCAAAATCGTTTTTTTTATTTAGTAAAAAAGTAATTCAAAAACAAAATTGGATGAATAATTTTGCGCCACCTTTGTAGAAATAATTTTTTCAAATCCTCCCATTTTGTTTTCCGTATTAATTTTTCTAAAAATTAGAAATATTTTTTTATCAATTTTCATTTTATGAATAATTAAAAATTTTGTTCCTTAAAAGTTTTAATTTTTGAACAAAATTCATAATACAATGTGACCACAAAGGTCAATAGATAAGAAATTCTTTTTAGATGAAACAACCCATCTTGCAAGCACAGTAGTTCAGTTTATTCAGAATGAACTCAACGAAATTTAATAAATTAGTTTAGATTCAATTCAGAATTTAAATTGCCTAACAAATTTAATATGCAAGGCTGGAAATTCCGATATTTCCGAACTCGAAACCTGGACCTCAGAGAATCAAAAACATTTGCAATCTATAACCTTTTAATATTGATGAATGGCAATAAATTTTATCGAATTCTTTCGACAAAAACATAATCCTTTCCTGTGGTGATAATCTTCTATTTTTTGTTATTATCTTTTTATTTGCATTTTCAGGAAGAAAGAATTTCCATAGAAAATCGTCCTTGCTGGAAGGGTTGAACCACTACCGAATTTTCCTCCATGCTTGAATTGTAAATGAGATTACACCCTAATATCAATTCAAAAGGATCAATAAATTCTATATTCTTGTTTTTCTTTTTTTCATTCATTGATCCTTGAAATCAAATCACTCCCACGAAATATTAACATGAATTGGAAATATTTGTTCGGTATTGCCATTTGGTATTGTTTCCTTGTGGTTGTTTAAATTTGTAACAATTTCGGGATCGTGGGAAGATCTGAAGCATAGTATACATATTGTATCGTTCTATTTTGTTACTCCTTTTATAATTAATTTTATGCAAACAAGAATACGCATTATAATATATTTTTAAGACTCCAAATAAAAAGAAGTACTTTTTGATTTCTAGTGGCCTTAGGTGAGGTTTTAGTTAAGTTGACTTGGCTGTCAGTAGAAGAGCTGACACAATGAGACCACATTGGATCTTTGAAAGTTTATTCCTAATTGTTAGACCAATTAGAACTCTTTACGAAGCGAACGAGTTTACCTATATCTATATTTTCCAGATCACTAAGATCATTTAAATAGAAATCTTCCAGATGGAGTCTATACTCCTTTGGAATAAATCTGGACATGTATAGAGAAAGTGAGGGATCGATACCTCCTCTTCTTCGTCGATACAGCTTCGGCGGAAATGAATTCCAAACCGCGCTGCGTGTTTCAAAAAATTTCCCATTATAGCACCTATTACGGAGAATATGTGTAATGTGCTTAAAGATATTAAACATTTGGAGCCCTTCAGGTTCAGCTTTGGCCAAACCTGTTTTATCGCCAAGTTGGAGGTGATATTGTTCCACTTAAGGTTTTTTCTCTGTACAACATAAGGTTACATGAAGCGAAGCGATGGGTACCAATATTTGCCTTATCTGGCAATAAAGGTATCATTGTTCCAATCTTGGTGAGTCGTCAGCTTTAAAATTTCCTGAAATGTTCCTGTGGTCTGGCACCCAGCAGAGGTGAATTTAAGAGCTGGTAATTAAGGGCTTTCATTGAGGTTGTAGAGACAGAATCAAGAGATTTAATATTCGAGAGGGTATCTTTATTTGATATGAAGTTTTATTTAAGCCAATACAGGGCTTCTTTAATCCGCAAAAGTTCTACCTGGAACAGGTAACAATAATTGCGAAGACGAAATGAGAGACTTAAATTAGTTTGTCTTCGCATACATCTCCACCAACCCACAAGCTGGGAGGGATTGCTTAAATTAATTATTTGGACGATCCCCTCCATATAAGAAGCTAGCCCTAGATCAACTTGAAATATCTCAAGTAGCTAGTAACAACCTCAAGTTTCAGACCAGGCCAGATTTCGCTTAACTTTCTAACAGCAAGCCATAGCTTTTGATCGGAGGTGGTCCCTGGTTTCCCTCATGACATTTAAAGGGCCTTCCGAATGCTTCACTTTTACCACCTCCCATAGATCAGAAGAAAAAGTTCCATCTAAACGCCATCAGGATCTTGTTTTTAAGAGCATCGCTATAAGTTGTTGTATGGGGAGTGCTGGTGTTATGCACTCGCGGCCGTTTGTGTACCCTCCATAGACCTGTCACACTTTGACATGCAATTGCAACTTTGTTTTTAAAAAAATGTCTTTGAATCTTAGCGGCAAACTTGGATTTTTCTCCAGACTCCACTGAATCACCAGATTCCTTCAGACTCCTCACAGCATCCAGGTTCTCCTTGTGGCGATGCTAAGATGGCTTAAATTTAAAAGATGTGCTCTGAAGAGAACCCACTCTAGTTGCACACAGTCTCGGTACCCGCAGGCTTGCGTCCCCTTTCGAGACTTATTTGGAGAAGTTAAACTATCCTTATTAGTTGAAAAAATCATGTTGCACAACCCTAACACTACCGAGATTAGGTATTTCTACGTTTTTACTAGAAGAACTGGTCTAATGGATATATGTGTATATCCTTTTTTTTGTTGCGATCGTCTTTTTTTGGTCCCATGAATAGAGAAGAAAATAGGTCGTTCCGTACAGGCAAGTTAATCCGGAGGGCACCAGGTATCCGGATACTCCGCCAACTTGATCATCCGCACAGGTCGTTTAATGCCCAACGGGGGTTGAGAAGGGGAGAGTAGAATGAAATGGTAAGATCAGTAGCGCCAGACAACGTCACCGTGCGTCGCCGTCGCCGTACTGTTGATAAGAGATGAGATGTAGGAAGATGGATGATAGCGAACAGCGTCATCACCATACAACCAAGGAAGAGACAGGGCCGAATTAAGTTTAACGCAGACACCTGCCAATAAAGGCTTAATTCCATGACGGGCCTACCCACACAAACGGAGTCAAATTATGCGCTGACCACCGCCCTGAGATAACATGACACCATCGAAGTAGACATTTTGCGAACATATTAAGGCGTGTCCATACCCCTTGTTAGGGAGCGAGGCCTATCGAACGCCTCTTGCAGTAAGGATTAATGTTGAACACAAATTTTTCATGCCATTTGGAGGCAATCACAGCCACCACGATACTCAAACAAGGGGTCCTACCTCATAGATAGTCAGAAGCAGAGGGGCCATTCGTCTGGCGACACAGAAACCACCCTAGACCCCTGGGAACTATCTCCCGCGGTACCAGAATATAGCTTCCGTTAGAGGTTACTGTGAAGGTAAGTTTTAGATAAAAGCCTCAACGTTCGATACCAAGCAACCTCAGATATACACACCCAAACATAGAACAAGGTAGAAGTCAAAAGCCAGATGTGCACACCAATACGCACAACACAAACCTGCCTACCTGTGCTCCTCGAAGGAACACCTGATCCTCCCTCCCAACGAAATCTGTATCAGGCAAACACCACCCAAGTCTCTCAATACCACAACAGAAGAACTCACAATAATAGGGAGTGTAAGTAGATGGTACATGCACTCCGAGGAAGGGACTGGAGGAGGTTAACGTTCCTCTAACGTTAAGCGCCCTTTGGTCTTGGCACTCATCTGAAAGATGCAAGTTCAACTCTGGGTAAAGCGGCTTTAAATTAATTAAATTTTCGAGCTTGTTAAAAACTCAAGGATATATTTACATAAAAACTCGTGCTGCCAGTCAAAACTTATTGTAAAGCTTCATTTAGACTTTCGTTCTTGTCGTCTGTGTACGTTGTACGTTGTTGTACGTACACGGAACAACGAGAATGTAAATGATAAAAACGAACAACGAACTAACAACGAATGAAGAACGTACAAATTCAAAGGAGCTCTGAATTTTCGGTATACGTTGTTCGTTGTTTCTCGGACAACGTGTGTTTATTTACGAAAATTGTTTGAATAAACATTGTTTGGCAGTGCGTGCAACTTTTAGGGAAATTTTTGAAGTTTTTTATTAGTGAATGGAGCATCAGAAGGCTTCATTATAAATTGGGGGTACCAATAGGTAAATAAATAAAATATTTTGTTTATAGTGTTTTATCTTTCTAGTACGAATAATAATACTTTAGATATAATAGTCAGCGGAAGATGTAAAAAAGCACGGTATTATAATCACTTCTAGCGCTAATTTAGAAAATAAAACAAGATTTGTGTGTAATAAATGTTTCCTTTTCAGAAACCAACCATTCGTCCACCAGGATGAGGATCATCTTTTTTTTCATTTTTCTCAAATATTATAGTGCCGCCACTGCCAACAATGTTTTGGTTGTAAAGAACGATCTGAAAAACAAAACTTAATTAATGTAAATGCTTCTTCGTTGTACGTTGTTGAGAGAAGAACGAACAACGTACAGCGAATGAAGAACGAAAGTCTAAATGAAGCTTAAATCTTACTTATTTTTGTTGTTTCAATTTCAAAAAAAAAAAAAATAGCTTTTAATTGAAATGGCTTAAAAGCTTATTATCTCTTAATTCCCTAATATCAAAAATTTAACAATTGATCGAACTCAAGGTGTCATATAATTTTACATAATTTTTGATAAATACAAGACCCAATTTCGAAAAGTATAAAATATCCTTGAATGAAACAAAAAATATTTTTCATTAGAATCTATCGTCCAATCGTTTCTTCAAGTTACTCAGTTTTGTAATGGAACCCTTCTACAAAAAACCACGCCATCACATTAAAATATTTGAACAAATTCTTTTTCAGATGAAATTCCAAGAAACCAAAAAAGGATCAGCAACCCAGGACGAGTATCAATCACAAATGTGTTGATTGCAACAATAATATTTCCACTAGCTCGTTACATACATTGATGTATTGATATATCAATGACTGATAGCTGTTTGTTGAAACGTCGCGTCGGTCCTTTGATCGAGAAACCCTTTTCTGGCCAGAAAAGGAATGCTAAACCACATAAATCCAACGCATTGGTAAACAACTGTTGCAATAAAGAAACACGAAATCAATTTTGAAAAAAAAAAAAAAATTGTAAGTATCTCTTCATCAAATGCCATATCCCGTGGAGGATAAAATAAGTTTATTTAACACTTCAGCACGCAACAACTAGCATTGCCTTTGTATCCTTCAGCAATCACTAGCTTATCAGTGTCTTAATTTTACATCATCCTTTGCAAGGATGGATGGATGGATAGCTGAGTTTCGGTTTCTTTGGCATTTGTTGCGTGTGCGACGTGCACATCACCAAAAGGAACGCAATTATGAAACATTTAGAATGTCTAAGCGCCGCCGCAGCCGCCGCCGGCCTTTCCAGTGCCAACCGTTGGCCTTCCATTTAACACTTCTGTGGCAGCATGCACTTGTTACATTGAAGAAACCTTCAAAGGATAAACAGCTTGTTAGACAAGGTGTGAAAATCATTTCATTAATTCTGTTCTCACGGTACACTCGACTTGTATGATGGTACAAAAATCGGATAAAATATGTACTTGGGATTGCACCCGTACAAGATCCAAATCGAGGTTGCGCTTGATTCCGCTCTGAAAAGTGCCATCATGTTAGGATTTGTGGGAACACCTAAATGAAGCATCTACGAGATTATTGGAAATAAAAATGGACAAAGGCTTCTGAAAGAAGTAAGGTTTCAAAAATTTTAAACATTTTTCTGAAGGATACTCAAGACTTTCACGTGGTCTATATGCTTACTGCTTAGCTTTATATCACCATTATGTCAAGTTTGATAAAAATATACTTTTTCAAGTTTCTGTGCTTACCAAAGTAACAATTATAAAGACTTACACCAACTACAGGTAGTTACGCCTATTTATGTACACATCCCTAGGCGTTGCAAGAGTCATGATTTAAGTTTCGCAACTGCACAATAATTTGCGAATTACTTTGATATGTAATAATGGCCAGGATGAGCTTGACTAATGTAAAGGATTTTAGAGGTTTTCGTGCAGTGCAATTAAAGTCTTTACCGCCTTGTTGTTGTTGACTCATAAAAAACAAAGACGTCCAAAAAGAGCTTTCAGAAATAATTCCGCAGTGCATATAAGAATTGCCAAGGATATGCCCGTTGGGTTAATTGGCCTGCGCATGCTCAAATCTGTTATCGTAGCGTGTGTGAATGTGAGTAACTTTCAAAGTTAATGGCACTCCATCACTTTTCGGGGGTCTCGAAAATCAAAAGTGAATCAGTCTGTTGACTTGGTCACATTACAGGTTAATGCACAAATTAATCTGCCGACATGGTTCCATCTCTGTGATGGAACTGGGACCGTATGTGGACTTGTTTGTAGCGTGCTACCTGACAACGAGTGTGTGGTGCACTGTGGAACACCGCAAGCTATTTCCCTGATGCATCCATGCGATCAGTGGGAATTTTTTTCGGCGAGCAGCACTTGCAGGAGTTATTTTAATTTTTATTTTGTTGGGTTGTTGTGATTGTGGCTGTGGTCTGTTTTTTCTTTTTAATTTATTTTTATTGCCAATGCAATTTTACATTAAAATCGGTTTTTTTGTTTAAGTTAATTTGGACATTAAACGTGTAAGCAGAACCTCATAGCGAGTTTGCCGCACGCCGCGTCGTCGGTCGCCGCCGCCACTATAACTGCTGCAGCCGGAGGAGGATTTAAGACCTAGATTTAGGTACAATTGGAACACGGGCATTCGGTTGGGATTAATGTGTGGATGCTTCTGTTGGGATCTGAAATTGGCTCCTCGCTTCAAAAAGAGATTCCTCCACAGGATTTTTTGTTTGTGGGAAATAAATTGTGAGAAAAAAAAATACGTCGAATAAGGCTAATCGCAGAAGAAATGAAGTTAACGGGTTCGAAGTTCGACGACGACGGCAGCCCGAAATAATGCTTTTAGTAGATATGCGCAAGTTAATGATAATGTCTGCTAGGTTGCAATCATATTAACGAAATATTTAGGATTTTTTTTAAATTTTTGAAAGAGTCGTAGTAAAAGAGTATGACAGCATCTAACTCTTATGGCTTTTGCATTCAAAAATTAATCAAATCTTACGGTGGCCAGTTCACATCGCTACTGTTTGAGATAACATTGTTTCGAAATCGTGGGAGCAATGTCCATTGTTATACAGGGGCTGTCTGGTACTTGGCATGGTTAAACCATATATCTTCCGTGTTCATAGCATCCAATGCGGGCGAAAAAAGTTGGTTATCATCAACGATAGCTCTCGCCGTTGACGATGATGGTCTGGCCAACGTCGTTCTCAAACAGGTATGGACCGTTGATGTCCCACCCCAAAATCCACAACAAACAGTGATTTTCTCTGGATCCACTGTAATTTAATGGAATTCGTGTAGATTGCAATCATCTCAAATTCGACAGTTTCATAAATGGGCACCGCCCACCGTGCCACTGAATATGATTTTTCGAACGATTATGGTCAATTTTCAACTGCTCGACAGTTGACATTAGATGGTTTTTGACTCTGAGCTCCTGTTTTAACGTTAGATTGGTAATGTTCGTCTGCGCAGGTTGAGTTCCAGGAGCGGAATTTACTGCCTCGAATTCTCGTGCCAACTCTCATGGACAGCTGGACTATTGCGTATCGTTGACGAACGGTTGTTCTCCATGTTGAGAGATGTAGCTTCAACAATATGGCCAAAATTACCTGTCAAAGTTCAGAAATCCTTATTGGAAAATCGTTTATATGGCAAATAATGAGTTCGTTTAAATCTTAATGTCGAGATTTTTATCTAGAACTTTATAGTGTTTCCCGCATTTTTTTTTTCTTATTTCCATTTTTTTTTTTGAAAACTGTACAACTGGTTTTTAACATCAGTAATTTCTTGACAAAAGCTTATGAATTTCTTGATAGTATTGTGTTCCATATTTTGCAAATAATTTTTTTTTTAATTTAAATAAAATCATTTTTTTTTAAACTCAATATGATATTTCGAAAAACGCAACATACCTATCGATTCTTATGAAACTACAATGTGGTTTTTGAATACCATTCATTTGATTTTTATCTGTCAAAAAATATCAGCAAACCCGCTAAGGAAAAATATTTTTCTCGAAAATGGCTAATATTAACAATAGTATACACACTATAGATCTATTAATTGACTTTTTCAATATCGCCCCTACAGATTTAATTTAAAGTTTATGGACAGAAGCATATTTGAACTTATTAAAAAAAAAAAAAAAAAAAATAAGAACCACACCAAAAAATGTCAACATGTTTGTCTGTTGAATATTCATATTTATTTAAGTACTCTTATGAAATCCAAATACTTTTGAAAAATGTCCCACTATGAAGGCCATTTAAATTCAATTACTTAAATATAAAAAACTAAACAAATATGAAGTATTGCTTAAATGAATACAAAAATTGTATGAATTACAGAAAAACTTGTATAGCTATATGAATATTTTAATTAAAAAAAATCTATAAAAAATCAACTAAGGATTTTGAAATTTTGTTTCCGTGTTGGAATCAAAACAATTTAAGATGATGTCAAATAAATAAAAACCAGTTCAACATTTTTCCTACATAATATGTTCATAGATATATGTACAATTATTTTAAAAAATTGAAAGCGACTTCAACTAAAAGGCCAAGAATGTATGCGTTTTATTTTCAAGCAACATTTTCATAACAAAATTTAATGTTTTCGATATGCAGTATTTCGAAATAGTAAAACGATATTAATCTTTAAAAAATAACACCTCTTCAGCTCTTTTTGAAAGAAGAGTTTGGCCTATCAAGTTTTTTCTCTGTTGATTTATTTTTGGAAGCGAATAGTGTACTTCAAAATAAAGTTAAATTTGCGTTGATAAGCTGGCAGTAATGGCACCTTACGCTCAGACATTGTTTTAATTTATTCGATATTGCATAAAAATATAAATACAATTAGTACAGGGTGGGCCAAATAAGACCAACCCATATATTAGACAGAAACAACTTTTTGTTATTTTCTATTAATGTTTTTATATTTTGCAGATTGTAATTGAGTTGTCAGAGAGTACAACAACGCGTCTGTTAACTAGTGATATACATACATAGGTACAAGAAGCAAGTTTTGTTTTTGGAAAAAAAAATCTAACTCGAGATTTCAATCAAAGTGGACATTACGATGAAAGCGAAGACGAAAAAAGTGGGTGTGGCAATTCTGTCTGTTTGTCTGTTTGACTACAGCCTAAACGGTTCGGCCGATTTTCTTGGTAGATATTATGTTTAAATTTTTTCCCCCACACGTTTTTTTTACGAATTTCTATCGAAATTTTAAGAATATTTTTTTTTTCTCAAAAATTTCCACAGATCTTTAAAAAAAAATCATAAGGCAGTAATGCTTGAAAAGAATTTCTGAAAACTTTTTATATTAATTTTTTTGTTCTTGCTTTTCTTGAAAACGGTACAAATGATTTTGGTAATTCAATTTTTTTTGCTAAGGCTCCTTTAAAGTTTGAATAGTATTTCAAAAACCCCATCCTCATTTTCTTTAAACTTGACAATTTAAATTTTCTTAATGCAATCTATAAGATGTGGTAACAAAAATTTATTTTACCTATAAATAACACCATGCAAATGTTAAAAAATGGTTTTCGATAATCGCGTAATTTTGTCGAAATCGGCGTGCCTTGAATTTTGATAACATTTTTTTTTTGGAATAATTTCTACGGCCTATTATTCTATAAAAATAGAATGCACGACTGCTCTTATGTTACGAGTATATAGACTAAGAATCTTAATTTTATTAGAGAAAACTATTTATAAGCATAAGAACATTTTTTTAAACTCTTAGTAGTTTATAATATTTGTATGGTGGGTACCGTTATTTTAAGGTAACATACAATTTTTATTCTCAAATATTGTAGATTTTAATAAAAAACTTTTTAAAAAAATCTAGCACAAGGTTTTCCAAATATTGAGTTTTGAAAAAAAAAATTGTTCTTGGAAAATATGGATACACAATACTATTTCAGCTTTTAGGGAACTTTAGCATAAAAAAATAAAATGCACGACTGGGTCGCACGATCTTGCTCCTATGTAATAGACTAGGAATTTTAAAAACGGATGTTATTAAAGAAAACTGTTCATAAGGATAAAATGAATTTTTTAAATTCTTTTAGTAGTAATAGATAAAAACAGAATGCTATGCAAATATGAATTTATGCAGGAACAAAAATTATAAGTCGTTGTAGTGGTTCCTTAAAAAAATAAGCTTTTATGAACAACATTTTTAAAACATTTTTAATAAAAAATTTTGGCACGCCAACCTTAAGTTTTTTATTACTGTACGAATAAAAGTCTAATTTCCAAAAAAAATACTAAGCCTTTCTTGAGATATCGAATTTTTCAAAAAAAAATCACTTTTTTTGCTAAGAATAGAAAAAATATTTTTTCTTAAGTTTTTAAATTCAATGTTTTTTAAACTGTTTAGGAGCTTCTTTATAAAAAATTTCGTTAAAATCCGTTATGCCGATAATGAGTAATTCAAAATTCGAAAAAATCGTTCTATGGTAGGTACAGTCAGTAATATCTAGATTTCAAATTTTTTTTTATTAAATTATAGATCGTAAAGATTGATCAAAAGAAAAAAAATTGAGCAAAATTCTCGGAACCGTTTTCGAGAAAAATACGATTTTCGAACACCATTTTTTAAAATTTGCATGGAAGGTACCGTTAGTTTTGGATAAAACAAAATTTTTTTTCTCAAAATCTTGTAGATTATGTTAAGAAACTTTTATTTGTCAAGTTTGAAAAAAATCGATCATGGGGTTTTCGAAATATTGAGTTTCCAAAACAAATTTTGATTTTTTTTTTTTAAAAATCCAAAAAATAAAAAATTGAAAATTTGAATATGTAATAATATTCAAACTTTGGAGGAGCTTTGGCATAAAAAAAATGATTTAAAAAACAAAAAAAACTATAGCCAGGGATGCTACCAAAAATAACAATTTTTTGTAAATTTTTTTTTTCAACCATTAGCTAGTCTTAACCAAATGAAATTTTTCAAATTTTTTTTAAAAATTCTGTGGGACAATTTTTGAGAAAAAAAAAATGTATAAAATTTCGAAAAAAAATCGTATGGCAGGTACCGTTATTTTTGGTCTTAAAAAAGAACAGAAAAAAACTTCCGGGGGGAAAAAATTAAAACCCATATCTACCAAGTTTTAAGAAAATCGGCCAAGCCGTTTAGGCTGTAGTCGAACCAACAGACAGACAGAATTGCGAGACCCACTTTTTTGGTCTTCGCTATCATCGTAATGTCAACTTTGATCAAAATCTCGAGTTCGATTTATTTTACGAATGCATAACTTGCTTTATAGTACTTATAAGTCGCAAGTAATGATAAAATTGGTTAAACCGTTTTTTGAGAAAATCAAGAAAATTAAAAATAGTTCCATGGTAATACCATTAATAACCATATTCGGAATTTTTTTTTCAACCGTTAGCTCGTTTTAAGTAAATGAAATTTTTTCAACCTTTCTTAAAAAAATCTGTCGAATAGTGTTTGAAAAAAAAATATTTATAAGATTTCGAAAGAAAATCATATGGTAGGTGCCGTTATTTTTTGTTTATAAATAAAAGAAAAAAAGTATGGGAGGAAAAATTTTAAAGTGATATCTACTAAGTTTAAGAAAGTTTGGCCGAGTCGCTTAGGCTGTAGTCCAAAAGAAAGACACACAGAAATTACTGTCTACAAAAACATTTTTTTGAATTTTTGATAATGAGAAATCGGCATAACGGATTTTAGTTAAATTTTCCATAGAGAAGATGTTAAAAAGTTTGAAAAATTTCATTTCAAAACTTAAAAAATACAAAATTTTTTTTGAAAATTCGATATTTGAAAAAACGGGTCAATATTTTTTTTTCGGTATTAAATTTTTATTCGTACAAAAATAAAGACTAGAGGTTTGCGTACCAAAACGTTGTCTTAAAAAATGTTTTAAAAAATTTGTATTATAAAGATAATGGCGCAAAATTTTAAACATTTAAAACCTGCTCTAAATCAATTTTAAAATGGGAGTCGACTTCTAGATATTATGGTTAAAACGAAAATCGACTTTTTGTTAATTTTAAACGACATAAACTATACTTTAACGTTAAGGAGCTCATCTAACTTTAACACCAGCAAATAGCAAGTTTACCTTTCAAAAGTATACTTTATCCATATTTAAAATGGACATTTCATACAAGAGCCAATCAAAGTAAGAATTTTACTGATGTTTTGTATGATTCCTTAAAAGATGTGCTTTGTAAATAGACTCAATATAAGAAATGCGGAACAATCATACAAAACTGTTTTACGATCTTTAATTTTCCAATATTGTGTGGAAGGCTATGAACAAACAAGCCTGTACCTACAAAAGTACATACATATGTTATGAATGTATCAAAATCTGTAGGTATCTTTACTAGCCGAAAAATTAATTGGTTTGAAGTTGTTTCTGTATTTAAAATTTTTTTTTCTGGTTGTGTAGTTGAGTTTTTTATCTATCAAATTAAGGGTTGTTCAACGTAAATTCGCTTAGGTTCTGTTGTAAACCCCACATTCCAATGTCCAATGTGTTCAAAATTATGATAAAGTTAGACAAAGTCTCTAAGCTAAACGACTGTGTTAATTAGCGCCGGTTTTATTCCTTAAACGAAGAACGTTTAAAATTTTGCTCTAATTTTTTTAAGAAACCGCTACAACGACTTATAATTTTTGTTCTTGCATAAATTCATTGGCTGAAAACTGAAATACCCCCTTCAAACTTGTGGTGGTGCTAACTTGACTTCAAAATATCACCGTTCACCGCCACAAGTTCAACAAATTCCACAAGTTACACAACCCCGTTTGGCATAAAAGGATTGAAGGAAAAAGTTTAAATTTACATTTTTGAAGATCATTTTTGGATCATTTATTTTAATAAATTTTTTTAATGGTGAGATAACTTGTAGTCGATTTAGAATTTTTTTAAAAAGGGCAAGGAAATGAAGTGCTTAGCCAAGATGGCAGGAATTAATTAGCCCCTTACTAGAGGGTAAATCCTGAATCCTGTGCTATCTTGACGGACATGTACTTCATGTACTTCATATACTTCAATTACATTAATGATTTCATAAAACTTCTTTCACAATTGGAAAGAAGGTTTTATTTTTTCTAGACGCCCCTTACTTCCCTCGAATCTAGTAACGATGCTTCAATTTATTTTAGTAGATATATTAACTCCTCTTAAAATTAAAAATTAATAATTATACGTTCAACAGTCAGTTTAAAGAGCTGCATTATGTAAATTTCTGGTGATGTGACTATAAGGAAAAAAACTGAAATTTGACGAGACGACCGCGAAAAGTTTGAAGTTGGTCTTTAATTTGCGATATTTGTGATGTGATTACAGATTAAGTCCATGCTAATTATTTTCTACGATTGGTTTATTTTCATTCAGAATGTGTAATCTTGTCTTGAAATAAAAATACTAAATAAATACCTGCTTCATTTGAATTTCAAGAATATTTATGCATATGAACCTAATCACTATGCAAATGCTCACATACGAGTATATACGTTCAGATTTAAGTATCTATATTATTGCATCCATTTTGCTTTAAGTGACCAATCAATTACTATCCTATGATATAATTTCCCCCTTGCTATAATCTCACAGATACTTTACGACTTCCCAGCCATCGTACTCGCACTCATTCGTATACCTACTTATAATATTGACGCGCATTCTATGCTCCACTACTTCGATTACGCCAATTGATACCAATCTGTCGCAAGAGCAGTATTACAGCTTCCTGCTTATGCGGGACCATAATGCAAATCAAAAGGCTCCGACCAGTGGGCCTTGATTTAGTGCGGCATGATTAAAGGCTCTTTGTTCATAAGATACTCTGAAATGTGGAGGAAATTGGTCCGCCATCGCCATCGCAGCAGTAGTTGATTGGAATGGAATTACCTGATGGCGGTGACAAATTCGCTGGAGGTGACCACAATTGCTTATTATAATAACGAGAAGCCGAGCATTAAAGGATGCTCGTCCGTCCACCTTGTTGCCATTTCGAACAACACAATCGATACCGATTGAACTGTAAATTACCAAAATACAAGGCATCACCAAGTATTTCTTTTGATTTAGTAGGTACGAGAATCGCAGAGTTGGTTTGGTGCACTCAGTACTTGGATTGGGACTCGGAGTTGCGAGACCCCTTCGAATAGTTTAACCAACATCGAGCAGGAGATATCGATTGTAATTCAAATTTTTGTCGGGCGGGAATCGATGTGTTCGGGATGAATATTTCGTTCACATGGCATGGATTGGATATGGATAGCGGAAGGAGGATCGATAAAGAAGTCAATTTTATGCGAAAGGGAGTATCTCAGAGGTTTGCTCTCATTGTAAATATGGTTGGTGCCTTTGTTGTTTGGTTTTTGTTGGTTTCTTTGAATTTGTTTGCAAACATTGATCGCAGTTGGAGTTGTGTGGGAACATTGAACTCCACCAACTTGTATAGGGAGAGATGGAAGATGCATCGTGTGTTTCCTGGAAGTGATTGTAATGCAAGATTATGACATCAACATTTTGTATGTCGCTTTTTATTTGTGTGTGCTTTGTAGTTGAGGGAACAAGTGGTTTTGTGATTTTAATAATAATTCTCAAGGCTTTAACTTTGACTTTAAGAGATTATTTAGGTAATTTATTGAACCTATTGAAGGGCTTTGTTCAAAAGACTTAAGAGTTGTCTGTAGAATCCCGCAGCTTACTATTCACACAATTGGATAATTTAAGTGAAATTATTAAGCGTAACACGGTAAATTTTGAACTATGGAGTTTAATTCATTAGAAAAGAAAATTAAACCACCTACAGACTACCGCAGGTAGAAAGCATTCTAAATTGCTGTATACATACATAGGTACTCTAAGGCGAGTTTTGCATTTGAAAAAAAGAAATCGAATACGAGATTTTAATCAAAGTTGACATTACAATGAAAGAGAACACGATAAAAAGTAGGTCCGGCAATTCCGTCTGTCTCTATGCATGTTTGTCGTACCTCGACCTACAACCCAAACCACTGAAACGATTTTATTCAAACTCGGTACTTAAGAGTCTTCGGTGATTCCCTAGAGGAGAAATTGAATTTATTTTTTAGCTCGAAAACTAACGGTACCTGCCATGCAGTTGTTATGCAAAATCTCGTAAATGGCTCCAACGATTTTGATAAACAAAAATGTTGGTGTGCTATTATGGGCATTTACTTATTTTTGGTCGAAAACAAAATTTTGGAAAAATTGTACCTTTCATAGAACCTTTTTTGATTTTCGACTTTCTCATTAACGGCTCTTACGATTTTAACCAATTTTTTTTTTATATAGGAGCTCCTTTCAACTTTAAATAATATTGTATATTATATGTGCCAAAAAAAAACATTTTTTGGGTTTTTGAAAAAAATAATTCCAATTTTTTTTCTTCAAAAATCAATATCATGAAAACGTTTGAACAATTTTGAAACTATTTAATAAAATCGAAAATTTGGTTTACAGTAAAAAACCAATGACTCATACTATCATTTCAAAAATGTTAGGTAGATGAGAAAGTTTGGCGAAGGGCTGATAATTAGAAATGTCATTTTTACGGCGTTTTTTGTGAATGATTAGAAAATAATCTTTGCACATCTTAGGAAAATACTTTTTGCATCAGAAAGTTTGTAAAGTTCACTAAGGTCTAATCTGTAAATACCTTTTGACTTTCGACTTATAAATTTGAAATTACTGAGAGCTGAGCACCATTGTTAAGATAACAAAAATACCTTGAACTTAGTAGATTAGATTAGATTTCTTATCATACGATTGTAGTTCAAGATTCGAGTAACAATAATCAAATGCAACTACCAAATGTATATACACAAATTGTCTTAAGAACTTTCATTTATAATTCAATTTCTATAGGGAAGAGCCGATCTGCAGAATTTGAATAATAGTTTAACATTCATATTGTTAAGCAAGAATATAATTATGCTTTGTGTCAACGTGTCGCTTCCAAAAGCATCCCTTCTTATTTCTTTAAGAATCGGGCATCTTCCGAAAAAGTAGAGAATATCTATGTCCTTAAAGTTAGCACTACCACTTCGAAATTTCAAAAATGTAATGATTGGATTAATTGTCGTGAATTTGTCGTAAATTTGTCGTGAAACAAAAAAATTTGTCGCGCTTGTTTTTTAAAAAATAATAATGCTAACTTGACAGTCAAGTCCATACCAAAACTAGCTCGTAAGGAGTCTTTGAATAAGGTCCGTCATAAGATAATTTATCGCGCCCTTTTTGCCGAAAAAAAGGCGGAGTAAAAAATTACAGAGTAAAGAACTAGTTATAAGAGTTAGTTTTGGTATGGTAGTGCTGGTTTAATGAAAAAATGCTATTTTATGGACTTTTGCATTTTCATGGCATTTTTTTTTTTTGAGAAAAAATGATGCGAACATTTTTTTCTTTTACGATATATTTACGACAAATTTACGACAATTATTAACACTTGCCATTTTATTTTTCGAGTTCATTTTACCCTATTTTGAGGGGTAGTAGTATTAACTTGACTGTCAAGTTAGCATTACCAGGGGTTATTTTTTTAAAAAACAAGCGCGACAATTTTTTTCGTTTTACGACATATTTACGACAAATTCACGACGATTAATCCAATTATTACATTTTTGAAATTTTGAAGTGGTAGTGCTAACTTGACGGACATAGAATATCTTCTCTTTCGCCTTAGATGCACACAGAGCATATAATCGGTAAATCATCTCTATGTGGTATGAAATACAGCTGCAAAGCTTTACCATCTTTCATATTTCGGCAGTGCTCTTATCATCTCTGAAATAATTCCTCACTTCCAAGTTGTCGTTTAGTTGACTGTAGAGCTACCTGTAAATAGATTTTGTTGCATCATTCAAGTATTTCCCACGCTGCTTTAAGTCTACTGCAATAAGCACAAGAGCTTGTTTTGGTCCTTATGATTATTTGCAGAGCTACTGTCTTTGGTAGTCGGTTATCATCCATTTTTAAAACTTTCAGTATTTAATCCACTTCTATTTTTAAGGAACAGAGGCGATAATCCTATTTGCAACATGATTACGTAGCTTGCAGAAGTACCGCTTTGCTCCCCAGGTCTTAGCTGCGTAAAAAAGGACTGATTCGGATACCGCTTCAAATATCCTAAGCTTCCTGCTATGGGCGATACTTTTATTATAGAAACATCTATTCCAGGTTGCGTTAATTGCGTTTTTTGCATTCATCAATTTATATTTTAGATGCTTTCCATACTCAAGTTTCCCGTGAAGTTAACTCCTTCCTAGGTATTTGAATTCCGTGACAACTTCGATTGCCGCAACATTATAGTGTGGCTCCCTTCATGTTTGAAAATCAAAATTTTGGATTTAACCAGGTTAACTATTAGACTCCAAAACTGGCAGTACTAAAAAGGCGATTTATCATTAGCTGCAACGATTCGGGTGAGGTTGCCAAAAGTACAATGTCGTCCGCAAAAATCAATTCTTTTATTATCTTTCCAGCGTATTCAATGCTGCAGGGTAAGAGGTCTTCGATATTATCAATTTTTTAACATGCTTGGGCTCAATTTGCAACCCTGCTCGACTCACGATTGCGCGTTTTAACGTAACAGCTAATTTTGAACTTCCTGACAGTTTTAATAATATTGTATACCGATATCTTAAAAAAAATATTTTCCTCGAAAACAGCTACATAAATTTTGATGAAATATTTTCAGTGTTGCAGTTTTTGATAAAAAAGAATAGTTGATTTTCAAAATACACTCCTTATGTATTTAAATGTTGCTACATTTGCCATTATTTCCTTGGGATTTTGAATTTCCTGATTTCCCTTTCAAATCCTTAATTCATTTAAATATGTACAAAAAAGTTTGACCTACAAAAATAGAATGCCATATGAGATCAAAATTAAAATGTGTTGCAAAAATGGTTTTCGGGTAAACATTTTGTTTTCCAAAATATAGAAAAAAAAAAAACAAGACACAGAAAAATGTGAATGCACATTATCGGGGCAAGGATTTCTATTTATGTAAGACATATGTATTTTTTTATTGGATGAACATAAAAGAAAATAAATAAGTTAGTTTTTCGAATCAGTAAACTTCCTTAAAAATCGCATTTAATTGTTTGAGCATATTTTTGCATATTTAACTATAAATGCATATAAATCCATTTTTCGTTTTATTGAACAAATTTTTAAAATAAATAAGTATTTAAGATATTCACCTAAATTCAATTATTCAAAAATCTTAAAAATTTAAATATGTATTTACTTTTACAAAATAACGTGCGCACCTTAAAACTATAAATTCCAACTTCCATAGAAGTCTCAACTTGGCAGCACTAAAATAATCCCAGTTGTCATGTTTTCATTCCAGTGCTCTCAGGTTTCTTTTTTTCAATTAGAGCTAGCTCGGAGGGCGCTCTATGAGTTCGGAACAAAATGACCGAGCAGATGGAGAAATACCGGAGCGCGCCTAACTTTTTTAACAAACAAACATATAAAAGTGGAGATCGACGCCTTTGAAAGTTCAGTGCTCCAGTAAAAAATCGGAGAGCTCTAGTCAAACTCTGCTTAGAGCGTACCAGGCATGTTCAAGCTCTGATCAGTGCTCTGTTCAGAGTACAGAGTTAAACAAAATTAGTTGGAATGACAAACGGTAAACTTCAAAGAGTTGGCCGATTTTGAAGCTCTTCCTATTAGAAAAAAAAAAAACCAAAGGAATACCTAACCAGTCATTGTTAGAAAAATACATTTAATTTTTATAAGTTCATTAAAAAATGAAAGTATAACTAAGCCGCAGGGACGGAACACACTCAAATTTATGTGATGGAAGATACATTTTCAAAAATTAAATCAGTCAAAGGTTCATTACCTTGAAGAAAATTGAAAATGTTTTAAATAAAATCGAGGGATAGGTACTCAAAAATAAATATAATCTCAATGATATTGACACTGAGTATGAGTAGTAACGAAGAATAGAACCTGGAGAAATATTCAATATGTGAAATTTTTTCAAGAATTCTCATCTTTCATCTGTTGAGTTGACGTTGACAGATCAATTTTAATTTTTAAAATTTTTTTCACGACCAAATAGACAACGTTTTATTTTTGAAAATGTAAAAAAAAAATTATAGTACATGTGAACACGCCATATTCAAAGAATTTAGAAAATTAGTCCTTATTTAAATGAGATTAGAATACAGTTTTTTAAGCTTAGCTTATATCTATTTATTCATATATAAAAGACTTTTTTTTTCCAATTTTAAAACTTTTTTCAGTACTCTAAAACCTTTTCAGAGCATATTTTGAATTTTTAAGAGCATATTTTTCTATTTTACGTGCATATTTTGTGTTTTTTAGCGCATAAAAATGCTTCATTTGAGTCATTTTCTGGACTTACGATTGTATGTAACGTTATTTTAACCAGTAGAGCTTGAAAAAATACTTCTTCATTAAAGACCAATACAGCAAAAAATGGCTTCAATATTTTTGGGTTCTTTAATGTTATTTTCAGAGCTTTGTTGAAAACTTATAGGTATTTACTTAAAGAGATGAAACGAAAAATTCAAAAATGAATATGAACTATTTTTAGCAAATTTTTTTTTTAATAATTTATTAATAAGCCTTTATAATCTTTTGTTATTTTTGGTATGTTAAGTATGTAGGTAAAAATTAAGAAGATACAATAAAGAAAGTAAAAGTGCACCCTCGAAATTCAATGCGTATTTGCAACTAGCTTCTTATTAACCCATTTTAGCTAAGGCCGCCATTTTGTTGATTTATTAACCAGTTACCAGTTGCATTCTTTCCGTAAAACAATTCAACCATTATACTCGCGATTTACTGAATACCCATCAGTTTATCCTTCAGCCCAGCTTCGGACGTCCTGTTGAAATCAGAGATTCTTTCATTATCAATACTACACGAATGTGGAATGACCTATCCGGTCCAATATTTGTCTTCCATTGAACATTGGTTTTGAATGTTTGAACAACATTCAAAACTAATGTGCATCTACATATATCCCGTTTTAAATTCGCTCCAACTTTCTTTAACGTTCGCACTGTGCTCAAATATTTTAAGGATAGTCATAGTCTCTTAAGTACGCTTAAAATATAAAAAAGATAGCATAGATATTCGAGGTGTTCCAGCTTAGACCGAAAAACTTACCACTACCTAGGCAGGAACGGAGGGAAGTTATAATGTTCTGCCCGGTCCGATCGGCTGAATTGCGAAGCAATTTCCATCACAAGACATGCTTTTTTAAAATTTGTCACTTTCTCACAAGAGGGAGTACCCCTGAAAATATTGTTTTTGTTTTTAGGTAGCGGAGGCTGGGAATCGATTGCTTAGTTTTCGGGGTGACTCTCAAGCGCACTTATAATTATTTCACGTTACTTCCTTATAGGTCCCTTTTCATCACCGGAATATTGTAGTAATAATTTAAAAAAGTTATTTTTAACGAGCTCAACATACCTTAAACCCACAAGGATTAGGAACTTTTTTCTTTCATTAGCGTGACGTAGTTTAAGGTAAACTTTAATAAAAATTCCATTCTTACAAAGTCCCTAAGTACAATACCCAAACATAGATGTCGAAAAATAAAAAGTTAAGTTGAAATTGGTTGATCAACTTTATAACAGCATTTCAACATTTAATATTAAGATAGGTAACTAACTATACATAAAAAATTATCTAGCACGATATCAGTAAGAAATGCAATTCTTAGTATACCTAGATGTATATCCCAAGAATATACAGGATACCACTCAGTTTTCCTTCCTAGAAGTACGTCCTTTTTGATGGCAGCCGCCAAAAAGGAAATGAATTCAATCAATCATTCCCTTGCCTTTTCTAAAAATGAACTTCAACTTAAACATTATTTTTTTTTTTCTCCAAAACAACAATGGAATTGAAGTGTCCCTTTTATTTCCACAATAGTCCTAATGAAACCTCATTTAGGATGTACTTGAAACATTTTTAATGAACTTCGAATGGTGAAGTCATTAACCAACTTAATGTTGCAAATCATTTGGGGATTCAAAAATATGTTTCTGCGACTAAGAGCGATATCAAAACAACCATCAAATATTCAAACTTTTATGTCTTGAGTCAAACTCATATCTTGGAACATGAATTCAGTAATCTAGAACATTTTTCGAATCAATATTTTTTTGAATAGAAATACAACAACACATAAAATATTTGTCGTCCCTTTCTTTGCATTCATAGAGTTTAATATATTTTAAATAACTTTGAGACAAAGGCATTGAGGACAATTGACAAAGAAGATATTCTATTCATAAGAATGACCAAATAATTACCTTAGGACCTTCGGTAATTCACATTCAATCAACAATTCACGCCCTTTCATTGTGTATGGAGAAAGCATGACACCATAGTGTTAATCCTTGACAATGTCCTTTGATTCTATTCACGAAAAGCCGAAACGAATGCACTCAGTAAAACAACAGAGTATGTCCTGATTCTGCATCCAGTTATATACATATACCCAAGTATTTGCATTCAAAAGTGATCGGCAAATACGTTAAAATTCAATACATGTACGTATATTACATACATATGCACATAAGACAGGATTCTAAATACTTTTGAACAGTGGCGTAAAACCGATAATGTAACTTTGTGGCGCATGCTGGGTGTAGTAATATTTACAAATCTCTTATTGTTATTGTTTGCATAAAAAGGATTTTTCGAACGGCCTGCCGATGGACAAGGGAAAGCAGCAGATGTCCTGTTTGTTTGGAGAAAATCTTTGAAAAGATTTCAATGCGCTATGCGACACCTTAAGAAGCTACATTTTAATGGAATCCAATTGTTCAAGAACTACTGGCGGTATATATTGCAAGAGAAATTCGTAGAACTGCTTTTAAATCTATTTCAATCTTGAAAATCAGTTGGGTCAAATGGGTTTTCCGAAAGGAACTTAAATGTTGCTCCAAGCGTTTTTATTCATATGTTTCAATGAAAAATGTAGGAATAGCATTTTAATTTTAATTCAATTGTATGCAGCAAGGTAAATGATTAACATCTTAAAAGCTTCAAATATTTTTGATTTTCCTAAAGGCGGGGTAAGTTAAGTCAGGTGCGAGTGTAGTAGTAATAGTAAGTGTGAGATTTTATTGATCAAAAGAATTTAGATCATGTTCACAATTTCAGAAAGGGGCAGATTCCTAAGAAATAATAAGTATTTTTTGATGCCCTGAGGTTGCACATTGAACACTCTGTATTTCCCTCAGGACTATGCAGTACGTAATTTAGACGGATTTGCTTCCTCCGTAGCGCCATCTCTGCAAACTTTTCAAAGCATGTTTTTCTATCTTTGCCAGCAACACCTCAAGGATTCTGCTCCAACTAGGAATTTTAAAAACGATTGTTATAAGAGAAAACTGTTCATAAGGATAAAATTCATTTTTTTAATTCTTTTAGTAGCAAGAGACAAAAACAGAATGCTATGCATATATGAATTTATGCAAGAACAAAAATTATAAGTCGTTGTAGTGGTTTCTTAAAAAAAAGCTTTTATATACAAACTTTTCAAAAGCTTTTTAAGAAAAAATTTTGGTACGCCAATTTAAAGTTTTTACTATTGTTCGAATAAAAATTAAATTTACAAGAAAAATATTGAGGCTTTTCTGAGATATCGAATTTTCAAAAAAAGAAAAATTAAATTGTTTTTTTAATTCAAAAAATATTTATTTTAAAGTTTTCAAATGCAATGTATTTTAGACTTTTTAGAAGCTTCTCTATAAAAATTTACAATAAGGTCCGTTATGTGGATAATAAGAAATTCAACATTCGAAAAAATGGTTCTATGGTAGGTAAGGTACAAGCTATAATATCTTAATTTCAAAATTGTTTTTATTAAATTAAAGATCGTAAAAATTAATTGAAAGAAACAAAATTTTATCGAAATTCTAGGTGCCGTTTTCGAACAAAATAAGATTTTTGAAAACCATTTTTTAAAATTTTTTAGCTAGCTTGAGGTTTTCGAAATATTGAGTTTTGTTTAAAAAAATTTTGAAGTTTTTTTTTTAAATCCAAAATTTTTTTTTTTTTGAAAATTTGAGTACACAATTCTATTTATGTTTTTGGGAGCCTTAGCAAAATGGTATGTATCGTTTTTGAGAAAATCAAAAACAAAAAAAATGGTTCCATGGATGGTTCCCTCAATAACCATTTTTCGGAATGTTTTTGCAACCAATACCTAGCTTTAATTAAATGAAATTTGTTTGTATTTTTATTTTTAAAATCTGTCGAACAGTTTTTGAAAAAAAAAATGTTTATAAAATATCGAAAAAAATCGTATGGCAGGTACCGTTATTTTTGGTCTTAAAAAAAAAGAAAAAAACATGTTGGGGGAAAAAAATTAAAAATGATATCTACCAAGCTTAAAGAAAATCGGCCGAGCCGTTTAGCCTGTAGTCGAACAGACAGACAGAATTGCGAGACCCACTTTTTTAGTCTTCGCTATCATCGTAATGTCAACTTTGATCAAAATCTCGTGTTCGAGATATAAGTCGCAAGTAAAAATACAGTTGAGCGGCTTTTGTAAAACCATGTTGACTTGCAACTATAAGTGATTTCACATAAAAACATAAGGATTCACAAATAGTAGCCTTGAAAAGTTTTGGAATAACTAATAAAAGAAGCGGACTAAGCACACTTCCTTGTATAACTCCAGTATTCGTATGAAACCAAGCGGAGCACTTGTTGCTATCCCAAACTGCCGTTGGATTTTTTCATAGGGACTTTGTATTAAAATGATCATTTTTGTGGACATGCCGAGGCAGCTTGACTTGTAAAAGAGAACATTCCTATCGATTGAGTCAAGAGCTGTTTTGAAATCAACGAAGTATTTATATAACTGTGTTTTCCTTTTAAAATAATGCCTTGCAAAACAAGTGAGTGAAAAAATATTATCAACTGCAGAATAATCCATTCCTGAAACTTACTAAGTAATTCATTTTGCTGTCTAGAATGACGTCAGTGAATATTTTCATTACCAAGTTCATAAACGATTATGCTGCCTCGGTAGTTATTGTTAAATATAACATTCGTCTATAATATACTCTATGAAGTAACACTTTGTTACTTTACTTTACTAAAATAAAATCATGTAATATTTTATTAGTTTATCATATGTACATACATATATACATACATACATATCAGAATTTTCTAATTTAGTTTTTCAGTCTAAATAAAATCTTGTGTATAAAAGGATCTTTGTTTCTAATTTTATTTTTTGTTTTGTAATTTTATTATGTAAATAAAATCATAACCAATAGTTATGTATTAGAGTCGTTCACATTACCTTTTTTGAAAAGTGGCGGTGGGACTGTTATGATTTGAGGTGCAATGTCTTGGTCCGGAGTTGGTCTTATTGATAAAAATGAAGGTCACATGGATAGACTGCAATATTGTAGCTTCACTGTTGCCTTACGCAGAGGAACACCTTCACGTTTTATGGAAGTTTCAGCAGGGCAACGATCCCAAACAAATCGCTGATTACACAACGAAATGGTCCCAAGACAGCAGAATTGATTTATTGGATTAGCCGTTTTGTCTTGATCTAAGCCCAATTGAAAATTTGTGCCAGCATTACAAAAGAAAAAAGAGCTACGAGTACAATAAAATTGGAAATCTTAACAACTTTCACTAAGAAACCGAGAGGTCCATTCCAAAGACCATTTGCTTATAGATTGAAAAGCCATATTAGACAGTATTTATGCAACCAAATAAATTTAATAAAGCAAAACATTTCTCAAAACAAAAAAATTGGAATTTCTAACTAACACTTTGAATGCCATGTCGTACGTTTTTGTGCGACAGCTCAAAGTTCTCCAGGACCGCGTCGCACATTTTTGTGCGACACTTAAGACTGTTGCCCAGGCCATGTCGTACGTTTTGTGCGACATTATGATATGATCTTATACGGGTTTCCTATTGCATACTGTGGAGACAGAAGGTCGAGTAAGCCTTCAGGAACCTCAACAGAAATTCGATTGCAACTTTTCTGTACCATTTGAGACCTCTTCTCAGTGTAGTTGCATAGAAGGCCATTTGATTAGAGAGATCAATACCCGACCTTCTTTGGTTATACTCTATTATGGAAAGAGGTTTTTCCCTATTTCCTTGACGCATCGTCAGTTTGGTCTCCGGCCTCTACGTGTGGATGGTAAGTTTGAGTCAGATATCACATAGCAGCCATAACAGGTGCATGTTTTGTGGAAAGCATCCTGACATCTCAGGTGGCCTTCTAAATTCTACGTTCTTCACAAACGTTCTTGGCCAGACCAACTTCTCGGACACCTGTCAAACTTTCGCCGGAGTAAATTTTGGTTGCCAAAGTGAGCAAAGTTTGAATAATTTTAGACGGATGAGCTTTATTTGGAATATATTGTCGAAAAAGGTATAAATGTTTCATCGATTTCCACATTATCTCCTGGTATCAATACGCTCTGAAACTTTCCTTGAAGAATGTCCCGAAGAGATTTTAGTTTGCCAAACCTATCTCCTGCGGCTATGGCGGTATTGGTTGTAAAATGGACAAAGCTTAGGAGAAGCTCAAAACGATTGCGTGACATGGTTTTTGCAGGGATCCAAAGTTATAAATATTATTTTTCGACCAGTAATCTTTAAAAATCCCACCCTTACAATTCCCATCCATAATAAGAGTCCAAGGAATTTTTTTATCTCGTGCTCGTTTGTGGGAACCAAATTCTTTTTTACGCGTTATAGGAACACGAGTTATCTACAGTTTTAAGTGCTTATTACCTTTAAAAACTTTAAGGTGTAATACACCTCGTCAACGAAAAGACTGAAAGCTTCAAAGTAACTCATAGTTGAAGAGACAGCTTTTAGGAATCCAGATTTTCCAGTAAAAGGAAAAGGAAAAGATTTTTGGCGAGATGAAAACTCCGTCCAGCGTAGAAAGTTATCTACTACTGGTATATCCTCAACTGGTACCTCTTTAGCTTCTTCTTGTATCTCTTCTTCATCACTTTCTGCTGCTTCTCCATCAACTGCATTGACATCCTCAGGTCCCGAGTCTGTTTGCGAATTAGGGTCGTTATTGGCATCCAATTACTATCGAAGTCTAAGCCATCGCTTCAATAATCGTCGCCACTATTACTCAAATTTGGTCTTTCTATTTTTCATTAACTTTGTGGAAACCTATTACTGTAATATTGATCACTTGAAATCACTTCAAATTACACTTTGTAAAAACAAACGAGATAACACAGCAATACGAGGAAACTACTGTCGCACATTTTCGTGCGACGCACAATGGGGCAAAACGTTGAGCTTTGTCTTAAATAACCGTTCTATTTATCTTCCAAATATGAAAGAGAATTAGAATTGAGAGAGAGAAAGTTTATTTGAATCACGTAATCTTCTGCAGATCGTCTCAAATGAAGAGTAAGTTCACGTTTTGAGTCGATCGCAGACCTCTTTTTGTCATTTCGAGTTGGTTAAGTAAATTCTGTACAGTTTATTATTTATTGCGTGTATCAAATTAAATTAAATTGCAATAGAATCAGTAAGCTCAGGAGCATTTTTGTATGTTTTTTTTTTATAAAAAATAAATTCTTTTTATTTTAATTCGTAGTTGAATATAAAAAAAGTTAAAAAATTGCTTGTTTTTTTTTCATTTCTCTGAAATCCTTAGACGTTTAGTTGTGTTCGCCGTAAGGTGCCAATAAGTTTTATATGTCATTTTGTTAAGTGTGTGGATCAAAATCAAAACCCATTTTATCCACTTTTAGAGATTTCGAGTAAATCGAGAAAAACTTGTATCTCCTTAAAGAAACATTTTTTAGAACTTTTTTGTTTGCAGGACTGTTGTAATTGGGATTCCCCACAATTTAAGTGTAGAAATCGAGATCTGAGGGTTTAAGTTTGAGAGTGGTACCAAAAAGTAATATGGACATAATGGGTTTTGAAAATTACCTCTGGATTTTAGACTAAAATAAAAAAGTGTAGCAATTGAAAACTTGAAAAACTTTATTTTGAGGGGCTTAAACTTCAATATTATTTTTTTTTATTTAAGCAAAAAGGACAACAAAGGTACTGTGGGTGAGTATAGAGAATTTTGAATTTTTTTAAACACGAATTCCATTGAAAACTGGTTGAGGTTCACAAATAGGATCTTCAGTACCCAGTATGTGCCCTAAACCATTAAATTCTTCGATCTTTTTATAGAACTTAAGTTCTTCAATGGACCTCCAGTCTTCTCCATAGTGTTTGCTTAGCAAATTGAAGACATCTCAGCTTTTCCTCTTTAATTTGCACTCCCACTTCTATTTTTTGTGGCTCCATCCTTGAAATTAGTTTATGTTTTTTTTATAACCGATTTAGGGGATTTCCCTCATAAAAACTACCGAAACATGGTTTAGAACGCCTACTATGTTAAAAAAAATGTATAGAAAGCTTAATACGAAATAATTTTTTCAATATTCCTTACAACTATTCGGGAATTCCCATCTAATCCATACCATGGATAAAAGGGTTTTTGAATTTCAAGTCTATAATAAAATGTATTTGGAATGGATATAAGGGATTTTGATGCGAAGAAAAAATATGGATATAATGGATTTTGAAACAAAAACTCAAGTGGATAATATGGATTTTGAAATTAACTACAGATTTTGTGGTCTGATTTCTATGGCATAACATGAGATTTGGAATTCAAACTTTGACCCAGCGTATGTGTTTGAATTATACCAACAAAACCTCATACCTAAGTCATTTTTGTTTAAAAGTGGATATAATGGGTTTTGATTTTAATCAACACAAGTGTACATTCTCCTTTCAGAATGTGCAAAATTTTCTTGCTCCAATCTGCTCCCCTGTGTGTTGTGTACATTTTTGTTGGTGACGTCACTTTCTAGAAAAAGATATTTTTCGTCAATATTATTGTATTTTTGACATTTCTTACGCCCAACAAAATCAAAAATACTACCAATAACCAGGCAAGATCTTTCTAATATAAAGAAGAAGTCAAGTTGCCAAGGATTTAATAGCCAGATGGATTTCTTAAAGGAAGAAATTGTAAGGCAAACTCAATACTTGGGTAACTTTTGAAATGACATACATTCTTTCTGAAATGGCATATGCATCTGAAATTAGTTTGAGAATATGTGGGCAGTCGGTAGCTGCAGAACTAATTCACGAAGTACCCCAAACTCCTAGAAAAGTCCAACAGTGTAGGAAAGCTTTAGGAGAGCCCATTTAACCTACTTCGATGAATAGTGAAGAAGCTTTTGCGTTAATTTCCGAAGCAGGCTTATCTAAATTTCAATATGAAATTATCAGATCAAAAGCTTCTTAAGTATTTCCTTTGTATAAAATAGTTCCGTAGTATTAAAAAAATTGCTATCCCGATCCTGCACATATATCATTGTTTCGAAAACTTCTGTGAGTACAAGTTTACAAAGTTTGTTAAACTTAACAGTTAAAGGCTTAATTATTCTCCAAAAAGACGAGATTAATTCACTTCACTAAGAATTGATAAATGTATGCTTGTACTCTAAATGGGACTTTGATAGGACTTTTGGTCACTATTCAAATAAGTAAGCTTTTTATGAATTGAACCAGGTAGAATCGACTGTTTTTCTTACTTGCCTTGTTCCACTTCGCTTAGTTTCTGGTGTTAAAATAATATACAAAAATTCACGTCCAAGCTCAAAAAGATATTGTAGACCTATTAAATCTGAAAAAAGTGTACATGTAGCTGAAAAGCAAAGAATTTATTTCTATTGAAGAAAGGATACTAAGTTTAGCAAACAAAAATTAGTAACACAAAATATCGCGAAATGGTAACCCTATAATTTTTTTTTAAATTTTTTTTTATAAATGTAGTTGTATTACAATCACGAAGGATGCAATACATGCAAAGTTTAATTTAAATCGTTTGAGCCGTTTTTGAGTAGTTTCGTAAACTAATGAAATTTGTATGGGTGGTAACCCTAGAAATGGGCATGGCCATTATAAACTTGGGCCATGTATTAACATTGGTATCAGTAGTATTTGTGCCAAATTTCAAGTTTCTAGACCTGTTGGTTGATTTAATGCCATCTTTTCGCCATTTTGCCCCACTGTGCGACGGAAGTGGCATCAGCGGTAAATTTTTCTATCACGGGGCCACGTCGCACGAGAAATTGCGACACACTAAAAGCGTTCTAATTTAATAGTTATGGCGACAAAAAATGGGAATTGGTTGGGAACTACTTTTTAGGTGCTAAGAAACAGAAATTAAAAAAAAAAAAATGACCTGGTGTGACCCAAAATGTTAAAATGGCACTTTTTGTTTTATTTTCTTTTTTAATAAAGGGGTTTCATATCAGTAAATTTGTGAAAAAGTTGAAATAAAACTAAAACAAATACAAACATTTATTAAAGTTTAAGGTGGTTTCTTTCTTTTTATGCTAAAGAATGTTCAAACCATTTCTAGTTAGGTGCATGTCATATGTCCCACCATCTCATATTTGGGCCGCTCTATGCCTACAATTTAGTCGGGAGGCTCAAGAAACAAATACCAAAAAAAATTCTGCTAACCAAAAATAAGTATTGAAGTTCCAACCCAAAAAGCCCAAAAACCTGATTCAAAAACGAACACAAAAAAATAAGTAGGCAAATTAAGAAATCATTAAAGCATAAGTGCAATTCATGTTTATATTTTTTCGTTTTAATTTTGGTCAATTTTATCTGATCGATGTACATACAAATGTAATTGCACCCTTTCAATGCACATTTCCATGCTTCTTTCTTTTTATTATCTCTTTTGCAGAATGCATTGCAGATTGAATTACCATCCAGAGATGCCAGATAAGTTGGTAATAATAATATAAGTAAGGCAGATACATACTATGTACATCATGCAGCAGCTTAATTCTTGCAATCAATGCAATTATTTTGACAAGTGCACGTGCCCACGAAAATTACCAGTAAACTGTTATTCAGCAACACGTTTTAAGTAATTCGATCTGAAATTTTGTGGTTATAAACACCCGTCACTCTATTTGGTGCTACTGTGTTGTTTTTAATGAAATTTTATATTTATAAGCAATAATAATTTAATAATTATTGGAATGTCACATTAAATTAAATGATGTGAGGTGCTGGCGAATACCAAGTTGAATTAACTTCCGGGTTCATTGTGGTGAATAAATACCAGGATGTGTACAAACGAAAGAGCTGATATGAAAACCTGAAAATGAGTATTCTCAACCGTTCTTTGACTTTGAGGATTAATTACGAGTAAATGCAAGGACCATCGTATTATACCCTGGTTTCTAGTTTTAGGACTGTATTATTACATATGTCTGAAGCTTTTAAGTTCACATGGGAACTAGGTGTTTTTGCAACAACAGAAATAATTTTAGGTCACAATTACTTTTGTCACATTTATAAATGACATAAATACACACAAACATGAATATTTCTTCATAAATTTCGCATCCTAGCCAGCCATCAAAGTTATGATTTCCGGTCGAAGAATCAGCCAGAGGCTGTGAAGTGTTTCCTCTTCCCTGATCAAGAACAAGCAATGAGAATTTATTATTCGAAAAAAAAATCCTCAATGTATGTACGAGTACATCGCAAGAAGTGCAAAGAAAAACACGATGTGTGTGAAAAAAAACATGCCAACATAACCAGGCTGTTCAGTTGATTGAAATATACTCGTATGCAACTTCTTACGATATGGTCTACGTTCTGATTTATTAAGGAAATAAACCTGGAAAAATATCAAACTTGCCCATGATGACAGGGTCAGAACATAAAAAACAGAGGATTTTCCAAAAACATAAAAAGATACAAATTTTGTGTAAAATTAAATCAATCTTAAACACCATCAGTTCCAATGAACTATCAAGATGTTAACGCCTGTGGTTTTAGGGAGTGCGATGACAAAAGTCTTGCGACACTGATTATGGCATTTTTGTGGTCCAAAATAAAATTGTCAACAACATCAAAGAGACTTTGATTGAACATAAAATAGTTTGCTTAACAGAATCGCAATAAAAATGGGCTGTGCCCTAGAATTAGGAACCGCCCATATAATAAAGGGCCCTAAAGGACTATTTGTTTTTCGTTTTTGTTTCAGTTCATCCGCCTGTGCCGACTCTGTTGCATTATTACCGCACTACACCGCGTTACCGCTGTCTTGTCTTTGCGCAAAAAAGGATGTTGCATTTTGCGATACGACCGACCGACGACGGACGATCGATTGCAGGTGTAATCCTTGGCACAGGATTTAAAATCGTACAGGTGAATTTGATTTCATATTTTTTTTTTTTTTTTTTTTCGTTTCCTTGTTCGTTGATAGTCCTTTTGGAAATTTAGTTGCGTATACACACGCATAGCAGGTGGTCAACTTTGTTGGAGTTTCGCGAATTGAGAGCACTGATATCCTTGCTCTTATGTGTTGAAGACATTAAAAAAAAAGAATACCGCCAATAATACCTCATCATTTGTGTCGTGTGGCAGGTATAAGGTATACTTTTTGGGTGTTTCATTAGAAACAGGCCAGGGACAGTAAAATGACTGTGTTGATTTAATTTGGCGCGAGCGAAAATAACTTGATATAACCTCTTCCTTTAAACTGGAGATGAAATTAAATAAATACAGATATATTATTTACGATTACAAGGGGTGGCATTAATTATTTTCCATATAATTTAAAAGAATTTTTAAAGAAAATAGAATAGAAAATCCCAAAATTTAAAATTTTTAACTTTTTGTATGTACCTTGAGCCTTACCACTCGGAAGTGCTCCATATAATTGATAATAATTTTGAGAAAGTGGGTTGATACCACGCCCACTGAATGGAAAATTTCAAATTTTCGAGTTTTTCCCTTCTGTGCACCACAAGATTTCTTTCGTTATGCGAAACTACAAGGTTCTAGGGTGTCGGGAAATCCACCATAATTTTTATGGTCTGTCAGTGAGTCATTTGGTCGGTGAGTCAACTAAATTTTTGTAATTTATTTTTTTATTCCTTTCCAGCTCGGTTCAGTTAAATTGCTTAGACCAATACAATTTAATACGGGAAGGATACTTCATGTTAAGCTAAACATGATATACAAGATAAAAAGGCGATCTTGAAAATAAATTACGGCATCATGATGGTACTTACTAAATTTACCTTACATTCCAGAATGGACTACGACTACCAAGCCCTTCCAGCTAGCTCGGTCCCTAGCTATCTGGCTCCAGTTACGCACCCCAAGTTGGTTGAGGTCGTTCGCCACTTGTGTGCGCCACCTAAGATAGGTTTTTCCTCTGCTGCGCTGACCATCAGGTGTAGATTCGAAGACTCGTTGAAATTCCTTTCTCGATGATAGCGTATATTTCGCCCTTGTCCTCATTAACAGCCAAACCCATTTTCGCCACCTCTGATTCAATTCTAGCAAACGCGCCAGTAACAGCTCGCTCTCTTCTCCTAACGATGTCAATATCATCTGCATAAGCGAGTAGTAGAACGGACTTTTGTCTCTGTTTTTGACTTGGGAGTTGCGTACAATTTTAAAAAGAACGATGTCACGTGGATGGGGCACAGTATACCGAGGTTCCATTTATCGGGCATACTTTCATCCGACCAAATTTTGGAGATAAGTTGGTGTATACTCGCTACCAAGTCATCTTCCACTGCTTTGAATAGTTCGACTAGAAGGCCATCAATACCAGAGTTTTACGCTTTTAGCTTGGATATCGCTAACCTCACTTCATTTAGGCCTGGTGGACGGAAATTTTGACCATCATAAGTCAAGTTGAATGGATTATTCTGTCGACGTGCGGAATTTTGGTCATCTTCACCATTAAGTAGTCTAAAAATGTGTTCCAGATCCTCAGTAACGACTGTGCGTCTACTACATATTCGCACTCTCGTCTTGGTAGCTTTCCGTTCTGGTCTTGTAATCTCAGGTAGATTGCTTCACCCTTCGGTACAAGTTTCGAACAACTCACCTGGTGCTACAGCCCCCAATAGACTCGCATATTCTCTCTCTTTTTCTTCCTAAGAAGTCGGCGTTCCTCCATTCGTTTTTGCCCGTAGAGCTCCAAGGCTCAGGCTGCTCTCTTAGCAATTTGGTTCTAATTTACAACATTGGTCGATAGGTCTCGTTCCTGGCTGCATTATCCAGCCGGAATTCTTCATCGAACCAAGGGTTTCGTTGTGGTCGGCTAGTGAAACCCAGCACATCAATGGCGACATTTCTGATGGCAGGGATTTCACTGGTCCTCGTCAGTTGGTGCTGGTGGCGAGCTTGCTGAAACGTTAAGAGAGACTTGTTTATCAAAAACTCTGGTGATCTCTTGCGATTTTAACTTCTCGGCATCAAATCTTTTTACAGCAGCCGCTCGGCTTTGTGGTGTTAAAGAAATCCCCATACGTACTTGAGCTACAACCAATTATTATTAGTCCAAGTCAATATTGGCCCCTGGGAATGTTCGGATAACCAGGATACTGGAAGCATGTCTGGCATCTATCGCAAAATGATGAATCTGGTTGACCGTTCTTTGATCCGAAGACCGCCAAATCCTTTTGCTTTTATTGAGGTATGGGAATCGACTATTTGTTATGATGATAGCACAGTTTGGCTTTGATACGGATGATGACCAGGCGTCCGCTAACATTTTATAAGCCCACGACTACTTGTCTAAGTCTTTAGCTTACCACGAAACAAACAACCAAAGAGCCGCTGATCCTGTTCCTTGCAGCTCTAGCCGAAGTAGAATTCACACTTTGTATGCCTTCTCTATCTTATCGCACGTCTTGGATGGCTGTTACATCAGCTTTCATAGCTTTTATCCTATCGAGGTTCTCCACTAATTGTTTGGCTGCACGTGGTTTGATTAAGGTCTGGACATTCCAAAATTCATTGTTGTTGTTTCGGACCTGTTGTTATTTTCCATGGTAGGGAAGTTATCCCAACGCACAAATCCCTAACCTGGAGGATTAGAACATTATTATAACTCCAAGGGTGGACAGCAGGATAAACAGCTCCTTAAGGGCAGAGCTACGAAAATATCGTCGTAACCCATATGTTACATAAAGACGCCATCTGCCGAATTCCTTCGTTGCCGCCTAAATAAAGGAGGAGTGCCTTAGTGAAAACACTCCTCCCCCCTCTCGTTTACCACCACCTAAAATCGCTCCCAGAAATTGGAACTCCAATTTCAGTTAAAATTACTAGCCACCTGGTTTTTACCACGGGGACGTGAGTGTAGGAGTTGATAGACAAAGGTTGACTTTAAAAAAAATTATGGTTCACATATTTCTAGTATAATTATTTTCCGAACTATCAGCAAATAAAATTGAAAAAAGGTTGGTAAGGATAAGACCGGAAAAACTGACACCTTTTAAACACTCAATTATGTCATTTGCAATTTTATTTCAACGTTGAATTTTATCAAAACTCTTTTATTTGCAATATGTTTCAACATTTTTTAAATAATTATAAGAACTATTTTCAAAAAAAAACTTTCACTAACTGCTTGATTTTGTTATATTTTTCTTGTTTTTATTAAAGTACAACCAAATAACTAGTTGGGTTAAGGTCATAACAACAAGTATTTCTAATAAACCCAATCTCCAAAAATTGATAATGAGAAATTCTCGACATGACTTTAAGTAATCGGATTATTAAATCTACTCCATCATACCCAAAGTGACCTTCATTGGTTCATATTTTCGATTTATTGCCTTATCGCGATACCTTCCAGTGAAAATATCCCAAGAAATAGTAATAATAAATACCCTTAGTGTCAAGACCTCCTGAGCACCAAATAAAGCAATAAATTTTATTATTATATACTTGCGATTAAGATAAAGTCAAAATTTCACTTTCTATTTTAAATCCTTTTATTATAAATGTCTTTTTCTATAAAATAAGAAATAAGGTATTAGCGTCATTTAAGGACCTTTACAAAATGAAAGGCAAAAGAATTATGATTGCGGTCGTAAAGTTATCGAACAACTAAATCCATGAATACGGTCGCCGCCGCCGTGGTCGGCATCCGCGTTGTGCACAACAGGTAAATTTCTTTTCGGTGACTGGCATTCTATAGTATTTTAGGAATTTCTTTTCATAGTCGCGTAAAGTTGTTCGGTATGTTGAGCAGTTTAAGGATCTATTCCTTCTCATAATAGCTATTAATTATTTAGGCAATTTTAATTAATCCACGCATGCTGTGATATTATAGTTTTCCAACCCCTTTTTCCTTTTAATAAATTTGTATCTTTTTAAGAAATCAGTAAAAAATAAACAAAACTCCTTTTCACGCTAAACAACATTTTATCAAAAATATTTTGAAATGGTGTCGATGGAAATATTGGGCGGTGTCCAAAACTCTAATTTATTTTAAGTCGCGCGTTGTGATTGTTTTTACTATTGAAAAATATACCTGAAATCATCTATCTGCTAATGAACTGCTATGCAGTAGATTTATAGTTTAAAGATATAGTCGGCGGGCTATACGTTCAAAATGATTTCTTCTGGTGAAATAAATAAAGGATAACATAAAAACGACTAAATAGTCAATTAAATTTGTCGTCTGACCCAAATTAATTAACACAAACGCAAATTTGAAGTACGAGTAAATTGAATGAGAACATTGATATACAAATATACAAAACCCGATTTGGGATGAACATCTATTTGTTATGATTGTTTCAAGACCGTATTCAGACATATACAAGGTGCAGCAACATAACTTGTTTTTATATACGCGCTGTTAAGATTGTAAGGGTTGTTGGTTGATGGGGCATTCAAAAAAAGCTTTTCTAAAGTTTTGTTTCCTTCCAGGTAAGTGGACATCATGCGTTGGAACAGTGAGGAGCATGAAGGTTTGCTTTTAAGAGGAATGTTCTGGGATTACAACTCAGCTCTTCTTGCAAAATTGCTTAACTATAGCCTCCTTGAGCCCTAACGCCCACGAATTCCAATCGTTGAATTGATGGACTTCATTCAAGGAATATTTGGTGCCAGCAGAGGAGTAACGACTCACACTTCAAGTTCAAGGGCATCAATGGCTGTTTCGAACGAACACTTCCCAAAGCTCCTCATCACAATAACGAGCGATTTGCAATGGCCAGCCCGCTTCCCTACAAGACCTGAAGACAAACATCGGGACAGAATTTGACGACATACCCGCTGCCATGTATCGAAGGATTATGAAAAACCACAAAAGTGATATTAAAAAATATATAAAACAAAATTTTCGATATCAACTGTTAAGTACAGGACCTCGTAACTGATTTTTGCATATTTTTTTTTAAGAAAAAAATTCACTCTACTTGCTTTTTTGTAAAAGTACTTTGAAATTTAAAAATTGTTTAGATATTAATAAATACAAAACATGGATATAATTAAAGAAAAATATTTAAATGCATAAGATTGCCGTTTGATATGCATTTATGAAAACAAAGTTAAAATAATCGGTTTCTTATTAAATCTGATTTTTATATGCATAGGAAATTGTCTTTTAAAAAAAAATTTGGGATGTCAATTTTAAGTATTTAATGAAATACATTTTAAAATAATTATATATATCAAAAACTAATCGTGCAATCGTTTTCAAGATAATTATTTTTCAAAACAATTTTGTTTTTGAAAAATCCAAAAATACTTTTTTGAAAATTTGAATTTACAAGATTTTTTCAAATTCAAAAGAGTTTCTGTAGAACAATTTTGGTTAAAATCGTAAAAGCCATTTATGAGAAAGTCGAAAATAAAAAAAAAACATTTCTTGGCAGTTACCGATGGTAAAATTTTTTCTTAAAAATTTATAATTATAAAATATGTATATAGTAAAATTATCGTAATAGCACACCTAATTTTTCTTATCAATAACGTTGGAGTCGTTTTCGAGATTATTAAGATTTAGCTTAACGACAGGCATATACCGTTAGTTTCGGAGCTAAACAATTTCAATTTTGCCTCAAGTTTGAAACAAATATGCAGACACACAGACAGACGAACGGAGTTGCCGGACCCACTTTTTTCGTATGCTCTATCATGGTATTGTAAACTTTGGTCAAAATCTTGAGTAGGATTTTTTTCAAATGCAAAGCTTACGCTTTAGTACTTATACCTATCACAAGTAAAGACAAAATTGAAGCAAAATAAATATCTAATCGAACATTATACCTAGGTATTACGTTAATGGAGAAGTCCACCAAAGTAGTTTTCGTCATACCGTCTATCGGTCAGTCTGTGAGTTTGTAAGTACAGGTCTGTATAGACCGAGACCCCTGTTAGACCCTCCCGTTCTTAAATGCAGTCTTATTGAATTTTTCTAATTATTTTAATGAATCTTCATACCCGGAATGAACAAAGTGATTTTTCTGAAAATGTCTTTAAGTTTTGGATTATTAGAAAAAGGTGTTTTGCAACCGTATATCTCCATATTCATAAAATAAAGTTTATAAATACATATACCTTTATTATTATAATTTATAAGTTTAAACTAAATATTTATTATTTGCATGAAATTCAGTAAATGCTGAAAACGAAGTATTTACTTCAGACAGTAGTATTAACTTATTATAATGAACTTTTGAGTAAAAATAAGTTATTTCGTTTGCATAGAAGCAAGTTAGCCCTTTTTCTCGTAGGCATTACTTAATGTCAAAATTACAAAAAAATTACAATGCAATAAAATGAGAAAGTCGAACATCAAAAAATAATTTTTTTTTGTAAAACAAATGTCAATTACAATAAAGACCATCATTATTAATATTATTAGAGCCCTTTTTGACATGAATTTGGGATACTAAACAATTAAATTTAAAAACTTTTTTATGTCTATCTTTCTAAACAAAAAACCTTGAGCTTTTATTTCCACCTTGAACTTGTAAAAATCTAAGTAAAGCTAAAAACTTCTGGATACACGCTCAATAAATTTCAATAGGTGCAGGATGAGCCGACGGACGCGTTCCCGTTAAAACTAAATAACAGTCGCTCTTCTTCTTTGGAAAAAATTAAAAAAACGTATAGCAACAATTTGCATTTCGAGTTCACATTCTTATTTTAGGAAAAGTAGAAATTAGAGTGGGCAGGAAAAATTTAATTTTTTTTCATTTTTCACATTTTAACACTTAAATTTAATATAACTTATTTAAAATTTTAATAAGTGTTTTTCAACCGTCGCAGGAAGACTTTAGCAGCATGTGGCGGCCATGTTGTTTTGGTGACATTTGTCAAATTGGTAGTTTATTATTCAGTTACTGATGCCAAATCATCATTGTAAAAAACACGATTGAACAGCACGTCTAAATAATAAAACTTTATTATCAAAATTAATATTGGTTAGTTCAAATATAACCCTTTACAGTCGACTTGGTAGTCACATTTGAAACTATTGGTTCGCTAATCAAATAGCCAAAATTCATATTTCAAAAAAACACAAAATCGGTGGAAAACATCGCTTTGGCTCGAGAAAGTATACAGCAGAACCCGAGGCAGCAGATTTTTTACCTTTACGTGTACACCTGTCAATTAAGACTTTATCCCACGGTGAGCCTACCCATATAGGAGTCAGATTGAGCCCTGACCATTTACCCTGAGTCAGCCGAAGCCAACTCAATCGCAAAGCTGTGATAGTTGCAGCATGTGCACACCTCTTGCTTGAAGGCGAGGTCTATCTAACACTTCTTGAATTCAAGCGCGCTTGAAAACCATATGTCTCCGCATTTGGAATAAACCACAACCACTACGATACTCCCACTAGGGAGCCTACCTCATAGATAGCTTAAGTAGGGACACTTAAACGATCTCTCCTTTTTATAGAGCACATGCTACCAGATTATAGCTTCCGGTGGAGCTTCGCAACCGTGAGGTCACTTACAGATGAGCTACTGCAAAACTCATGGCCTGTCAATCCTAGGATACACACACCCAGCAATCAATCGAAGTAGTAACCAACCACTAGGAGTGCGCACCCTTTCATTAGTCTTTATTCGCCTTACTTCAAATTAGGAACGATAGTCCTAAGCAATCTTGTTAATCTTAACGATCGTTTATTTTTAACACAAGATTGCTAAAACCAAAACATAGAGCAAAAGAGAAAACAATCTCAATTACTTTACTTTACGTTTTGGCCGTGACCTCCCTGATCAAATCGCCCAAGATTTGTATAAATAGAAGATAGAACCAGGGATCCGTTGCTCAGATACCTGAGATAGGATAAAGCACTAGATTTTTTCGGGTACAGCTTGAGCTACAACTAGTACCCTTAGGCCTTTCGCAGAATTAAACTTGGCGTCGGGACTTAGAGTTACATCCGACCAAGGTCCATCTTACTCAGGAGCTCAAATTTCAAGAACATAGACAACTCTATTTGTTTGCTGACTGGGCCTTGGAACGTTTGGAAGAGAACTCCAATTTTGGCCGAAAAATTATCTTTAGCGACGATCCGCGTTTTTGGATGACTGCCGGCCTTTAAAAGCAAAATTACCATGTATATGGGATGATACCAACCGACACGAGGCTCACCAGGTGACAATCCATACTCATAAAGTTACCGTTTGGTCTGGATTTCGGGTCGGAAGCGTCATTGGTCACGCTTGTGAAGCAATCACTGTCAATGGCGAGTACTTTAAGACTATGAATAGCAATTTCCTTAAACCAAATTGAACCATTTCGTCACACAGAGGATGCCACGATTGACATTCTGCGTGAAAGATTTGATGCTAAGGTTATCTCTTACGGAGGTGTAGCGATTTGACCCTACTATAGACAATTTCTTTTGTGGTTTCCTGAAGTCGCAGGTTTAAGCTAATAAACTATAACTGACCCAAAACAGGCCATCGCTCAACTTCAGCCGGATCTATGAGGAAGAGCCATCAAAAATTGGACCACTCGGATTCGTGCCAACGTAGGAAGCCAAGCCAGAAATTTGAACTATATCATATATTCCATATATTATAATAGCATACTATGGCCCTTACAAATGAAAAAAAAACACACAATTTGTTTTATGTTATTGTAACATCGTCCCGCCCTCATTGAAACCCCCTTTATTTATTTTTATATTTACAGTTTTTTACATTCATAGGATGCCTGCAAATCTCTCATCAATGTTGCGTAGTATACGGATTTTCAGCACCATATTGCCAAAACGGTTGCATCCGAAGGGCTCTTCGATGGACTGGATTCTGTTGTATCGAAAGCGGTATGATGATCTCCATAATTCTTTGCTTCGAAGGAATGCCTCTGCATAAAAAATAATATCATAAGATGAAACGATTCAAAAAAGCCTTTTGGGTTTTTGTCTACAAAAATTGGCCATTGGTCATGGCGATTTCACTTGGACTCATCAGCTGAGAAAAGTTGTAAGTGAACTGAGAATGGTAAATACTGCACCCGTCCCCACACACTAACAAATCGCGCTTACTTGCTTGAGAGAAGAAAAGTGCTTTCAGCAAGCATTTTCCATACACAGTGTGAGTTCTTATATCTCGGAATCGAAATTCTAGAAAGGCTTGCTTGAAATACTTTCCTTGCGCAGTGTGACGACATCTTAAAGTAAAAATATTTTCTGACGAAAACCATCGAAACGAAACCACCGAGAATCTGCGTAAATTTCAGTCCAAAAAATACGGTTTAGTCGGATGCTTGTAGCTATTCTCACTTTCTCCACTAATTTGTCGCAAGAAGCAAAATTTTGAATTGGATGTCTGCTAATTTAGGTGTTGATTAAGTTCATCTAAGTCGAATATTCCCTGAGGCTATGCAGCTCACCAACTTTGTGTCTCATATTTTTTCTGTACAACATGTAGAAAGAAACCTTATCAGCGCTTATTCTAGTGAAAACACTTCTTCTTAGTAGAAATTAATCATCGATGTTATGTTAATGAATAACATCCTATGCAATTAGATAATAGTTATAAAATTTACTTCCTAGACATGACCCGATATTTCTTTAGTAAAAAAGTTGTTGCTAAAATTAATTCTGATTCCCACTTTTATGTAATTTCGATTGGACTAGAGTCTCCGCCATTGTGCAAACTCGGTATTAAATTTTATACATTGAAGCAAGTAAGCACGATTTTAAAAATGGTCTCAAAGGAAAACATTAAAAATTAATTCAACTTAAGACCTGTAATAGATTTTCAACTAAAGTGGAATAGATTCCCAAGTGGGCTTAATTTCCCTTCACGCCTTTTCGTATTTATTATTATAAATGACCATGACCATGCTAATCTGTAGGTATCACATTTTGTTGGTCTTAAGTTCCAAATAATGTTCTTCCTCATATAGACTTTACGAGGCCAATATTTCAACTCCTTGTTTGGATGTGTTAAAATGTCCTCATAATCTGTAAAATAAAAATATTCGACTTTTCTCTCCAAAATCAAAATAAAAGTCACATTTTTGAATATTTGTTTTTTTTTTTTAATTTAAATCGTTCTTAAATTATTTTAAATCATTGTCTTCCAGTCTTAAAAATAAATTCCTTAAATCTACTTCACTGTGTACATATTTACATAATAATAAACAAAAATTTACATTTTAAAGAGGTATTAGTGTCAATGGCTTAAAATTATTGTAATTTGACTAGGGCCTTGGAGTGAATCGGCAACTTTCGGTTTTGTTTTTTTGTTTCAGTCACGCACAAATACACACATCTACATTTCCTCCTGCCACAACGAAATGTAATCCAGAAGTTCTTCGTCCTCCGCCGAGTTATTGAAATCGTCAAAAGAATTTTCAAACTTAATATGCGACTTTGGCTCTGGTTGTTCGGCTGAAGAAAAATATCCATCACTGTAGTTTGAAGATGTAGGAGATACTAGCGCCGCCGCAGTATCCTGGCATGCAGAGGGTGTTAAATAATACTGTTCGTAGCTGTGATGCTGATCTTCGTAGAAGGACATAGGGTTGATGGGCTCCGGGGAGTAGTTTTGATGAGCTGCTGCTGAAAATCCTTCAGATGCACTTGCACTTTTGCTTGGCAACGAACTGACTGCGTCTTTGTTGTCCTCGTCGAGAAGGCTCTTCAGGCGCCGAATATACTCGACGGCCATTCTTAAAGTATCAACTTTGCTCAGCTTCTTACTGCCACCTATCCGTTTGCCATTGCTCAAATCAGCAACAATTGCTGGCGGAATGTGTTGCCTCAAACTGACGAAACCATTGTTCACTTGTTTCACACGGTTTCTTTCGCGAGCGTTTCGCCGGATAACCGACGGATTCGTTTCGATTCCTCCGTATGGCTTATTTGCGTAGACATAACGTTTGTTGAGTCTTGGTCCATCTAAGCTCAAATGATTGGCCGGTGCTATAGGTATGTGCTTCAAATAGTTTCCTCCCATCGCCGACGTCTGTGGCGTGTGATGTAATCTCTCCGAACCTAATGCCATCATATCAAATCACTTTCAAACTTTATTCGTCCTTTTTTTCTTTTTTTGTTATATAAGTAACGTGCACTTTGTTTTGGTTTAAAAAATAAATCTCAACTTTGTCGAATTGGATGCTCACTCCAAGGATGTGTATTCCTTAATGAATCCCTTCGTCCTAAATCTTCTGATTTTGTAGGTACTCAAGGTGCACCATCTCAATCCCTTTGGCACAGGTAAAAATAAATCCCACGATCTCTTTTGATCACTTCTTTTACGTCTGAGATCTGAGAAGATGACGAGATAATTTTATCATAAATAACAAGTTGGCTGAGGTTCTTAAGAGAGCAGGATATCAACGAAGAGAGGCTGAGACCTGAGAGGCTGAGTTGACGTTCCCCTACTCTGCAAAGTAGGGGTAGCTGAAGGTACAACTTCCCCATTCGCACCGGTGTATCATTAAAATAGTGTCTACATCTTCACCACCGTAGAAGAACAGGTTTTAAGTGTTGGTATACATCTGCGCTAAGTCTCAGCCAGCAGAAAGATCTGACGAAGTGGTCATACTTACTGCGATCGTGTGTCATGTATTCGACGTGATCGTAGTCGCGGTCGTTTTCTTATAAGGAAGTCTGCATAACGTGCTGGAGGGCAACATGCAGGTCAACCACTTAGTGCAGCCGAAATTTTCCGAACCAACACGATGAGCACGATGAGTCGCGTGCCACACAAGTACCTCAGTCGACACAGGTTTTGGTTGGCTTTTTGGATCAAGTTCCCTGGGAATGAATATCGGTTTCTCTGTTTGTGCAGATGAAATCGCACGATACTTGTAATTATTCTCTCATGAGAGTTTTGTTTTTTATTTTTGTTATCCTTCCTCTTCGATAATGCGAATGAAAGTTTTCTTGTCTTTAAAGATGGAATTTCTATATTTGGAATCAAAACAATGTTTGATTTTGAAAAAGGTTTTGAATGACTTAACAGCAAGTTTAGGTTATGAGCTGGAGTTTAGGTATTTAACACGGCACAACTCGATCAACATCTTCGGATTTTGGTTTAATTTTATAACTGAGATCGGTTTTCAGAAGTTTTAAAAAGTTAATATCACTTTTTCAGAAGAAATTCTTAATTGAAAAATATTGGGAAGTAATAGTGGACTTCCTTTTTGCTGCATATCACATGCCATATGAATTTTCGGTTCAGGTTTTAGATAAGAAGTTTTTGACAGCACAAGTTTTATGGGTGACAATTTATTTAGGAAGTTACATAGCCCTCGAAATTTAAAGTTAATGGCACATAAGGGGGTTAACCTTTTAAATTGCTTGTCTAGATTAAATTAAAAGTCGTTTGACATTGTTGAACTCGGGTTGTCCCATCCCGGTAGGCTGAACCATGGTCAGAGCGTAGAAAGCAACGACTTCTTCGAAGTCATTTGGGAGAATTTTTCCATCCAATATACATTGCGCTGAGGCACCTGGGCTGGGGCAGTCGCTGTTGGGTTGTTATCCTTCTTATAAGCTGGTCCGAGTGGCTGGCGGAGTTCCCTACTAGCTTCTTAGACAGTAGTAGCAGGTACTTTGTCCAGATATGTTATACCAGCTTATGAGTATAGAAGCTCATTCCTGTATAGTATTTTTGACGATGCCGGTCGAAAATTAGCCCGGTACATACTTAATATTTACCTTTAAGAATCGTTGATTTGTAACATGGTTGTCTTAGACATAGACAACCATATACGAAAGCTGTATCCGATTATTGGTTTCAAGAGCTTCTAATATAGAAGGATCTTGGTCTGCTGACTGAGGCGAGAAACGAAAATGGATTCCTATTAAATGAAATTAATTAATATCTTAAATTTGGTGTTACAACAGCTCGAAGAGAACCAGGACCTAGTGCCTTACAACGCTCAAACATTCCTGTGTGCGTGTTGCCAGGAATTAAGGGGAGAAGGGAGCCTACAATTTTCTGCCGATTCTGGAATCTGGACGGCTAATGAGCAGTACTTCTCATGACAAGAGATACACCCCCGAAAAACTTTTTTGCAGCGACTGAGAATCGAACCCAAGACCTTCTACGTGACAGTCTATCGCACTAACCATTATGCTAAGACGTTCTTTTATATACAATATTATTTTAAATTTTTTGAAGCTCCTGTATAAATTTGATCGCAATCGGTAGAGCCGTTAATAAGAAATTGGAAAATTTATTGAAATTTTTTTTTTACCAAAATGTATATAGTGTATACAAAAAATTAAACAATTTTTTTTATTTCAAACCGTTGCAGCCGTTTTCAAAATAAATAATTGCCGTTAGTTTTGGAATTAAAAAAATAAATTTTATTAAGTAGTTCGAGGTACAGACATACAAAAGGAATTTCGGGACCCACTTTTTTCGTGATCTATAGATATAATCGTAATATCAAGTTTGATTGTCCAAATACAAAACTTGCCCTAAAGTTACAGTGACCATCCCATAATTCTCGGAACCGTCCTTATTTAAATCCTCTGTCCCGTGTTTTATAAAAATCTGAAACATACTACAAGGTATTTTTGTAAGCATTTTTTTTTCTTACAGGAAAATTGTCCGAAATTATTTCGAAAAATATTGAAAGAGACTTTGGAAAATGTTTCAATAAAAGGAAAGTTACTGGAAATATGTGCTGACAAACTCGTTTATAGAAAATTTCAAAAATCTGCTGAAAACGTTCTAATTAGATTAAATTGCGCTGCTCTCGTCTTGAATAATTGCATTTAAAATGGAGTCGAAGATTTCCACTAGATATTCAAGCTTTCAGTGTCAAAAAATTTAATAAAATCGTTTACCATCAACTGGTTTTAGTTACACTAGGTGAATTGGTGAATAACCTTGGAGCCAGACTTCAATTGTTCTTGTTAACATTGCTTTGATTGAGTCGCAGGAAGTTTTAATGTTTTAGGTTTCGTTGGTTATAAAAGATCGTAAATTAAAATTAAAAAAAGAAAATAGATGAAAAATATATGTTATTAAAAAATAGTTTAAATGACCAATTAAAATTCAAAGAAAATGATTTTCAATTGTATGACACTTGCTACAATCATTTAAATTTATGGGATGCATCTTTTAAAGAACTTGAAATCCTTAGTTGGGTAATACTTCAGAGGTATGTATTTACCTTTCTGGTCAGATATCGAAGCATATTTGGGCACAAGTACGATAACTTGGGCGTCGAAAATTGATGACGGATTTTTGTAGATTATTTAGACATTAGGTTAGATTAGGTAAGGTTGAAGTGGCTGCCAGCATCAGAGCAGACGAAGTTAGACCATAATTGGTCTATTGCGATACCACATGAATTCAGAGATTTTCTCCCGACACGTTGAACTATTTGGAGCTCCTTATGAAGCGGGATACACTATAAATGTCAATATTAATTAAATCTCTAGGTTCCTCAAAGAAAAACTCTCCAAGAATCATCTTCCAAGGAACTCATATCCTTCCAGAAAAATCTTGAAGGAATGGGATAGACTAATTGACTAATTCAGAATGATAGAATGGCCAATTTCATTATTGATCCATTGTGAAGAAGCTGTGTAGCTGTGTGTCTGTTTGCCAAAAATGTAAAGAGGTGGCAGATGGAACAGAACGTCTAGTGCAGCAGAGGAGTGATCCACTTAAGCACAGGCAAGATGTTCGTTTGACTTTGCTTAGATTGTCACGATTTCCAGTCTTTTACACAGTGGTCCATCACAGTCCAGCACCATAAGTGAGTATCGGTCTGATTACCGAAGTATAAAGCCAGTGAGTTATGCGAGGTTGAAGGCCCTATTTGTTTCCAAGAGTACCACTTTGGCCTTTTTGACTCTTTCTTCATCTGAAATGAGATCCAAGTATCTAGCTTTGCTTAAAAACTCTAGTGGAATACCTTTAATAAAAGGGGGATCTACATGAGGAATTTTTTACTTCCTAGTGAATGGGACAAGCTCCGTTTTGTGAGGGTTGACTTCCAGTTGACTTTGTTAGCTTCCTTAGAGCGTTTTGTTGGAGTTTTTTAAAATGCAAGAATACTTTACTGATACAGTGATACTGTAATAGCAACATTGACAGAAAAACCAATCACTCTGCAGCTCTCCGCTTCGAGGCATCTCAACCAAGTTCCAGAGAAGGGGAGAAAGAACACCGCCTTGCGGAGTATCCCAACTGGCAGATCTTCTAGCTGAAAAACGCCCAATTTCAAATTTATAATCCTGCTATTCAAAATTTGGTTAATCATTTCACCAAGGAACAAATACACCTTCATATAATGACAATGCAGATTCGATTGCAGATGTGTCGACCTTGCTAAAAGTGTCTCCAGAGTATGTATAAATAATTATATCTGAATTTCCTTGCAGCTCGGCAGGTATGATGCCTTCTGGTCCTGCAGACTTCAAGGGTTTCAAGCAGTCCATTAATGTTTTTTCCTAATTATCACACCTTGTGGATAGTTAGAATTCTTATTAGACACCATGTGGGCTGTAAAGTTAACGTTTTGGATGCTACCTGGGAAATAGGGATCTAGTAATAAGTTGAACGATTCTTCGCAACAATTGGTCCACGGGACATAGCAATTTTTAAGACTACTGGGAATTAGACATTAACTTAATTTATTTTATGTTTATGAATTTCTTCTCGTTTTTTTTTTCTAATATTATTATTTCTTTCCTTTATCTAAAAAAAATAGTAAAAAGACTAATGTAAAACACATATATTTTACCTTTTTAAATACTTTATTTCTTGGTTTCTGCTCCCAGAAATATGGTCACCATACATAGTGCCCACGAGTACATGAATCCCAAGTAAAAATAAAACTAAGAACTTAAGAAAAGCTTTTCAACGCATTAACATTGATTTATTCAAAATTGGCTGACAGCAAAGAAAGTTTATGTTCGACTTTTATTAATTTAAAATCCCCAAGGGGTAGGAACTTTTAACTCGCTTAAATCGTACGAATGCAAAGGAACTATTTTAAAGGCTTTAAGGTCTTGTTTTATATGAAAGTACTTACATACTTACATAGCAGATCACCATCCAGGGAATATGTACTGCAATAAAAACTGCTCAGCGATCAAAGGAAAAAGCGAACAGATAAAACAAAATGCAACACAAGGAACAAGGATAAAAATATAAAAATAGATGCACACCGCAGCTTGAAAAAAAAAGAATAAGATTTATTGCATTTCCAGTTAAAAAAAAGGATTGTATCTACCAAGAACCAATGTAATTCATAGGGCTGAGTTCCAATTAAAGGCTAAATTGGATGGATAATTGTTCAAAGGTGATGATTTAGAAAACTAGAAGCAAGTTAAAGGAGCGCCAAGTCGATCCTTGTTAGCATGTTAATAATAAATGCAAGTCGCGGGCTATAATTAAACTCAGTCGTTATGCAACAGCAATTGGAAGGAGCACCATTCTTTACATGATTACCCATAAGTTAAACCCTTTTTATCCATGAACACATCTAAGATCTAATTACCATGTTATTAGCGGTAGAGGTATATCGTATTCAATTTGGTTTCTGTCGGCTCTAAGTTGAATATAATCTCAGAAAATTAGTTTGAATTCCTGATCTACATCTGCGGTATGATTAATATAGGACATACCTCATACACACCTCCTGTAGTGTGTGTATGGTTGATGAAACTTGAATTTTATGATTTCACATAGCTTAGTAAACTATGAGGTCTTATTATTCGATACAAGTCTTATTTTTATGTAAAAACGCATTTGCCATTTTTCGCCATTGTGATGAAAAAAAATCCTGGTGGAAGGAAATTTTGATCTTGAACGAACTTGTGGTTTTCTGTCGCTTACATAATGTATGTATATCGTTTAGTATGAATACACTCATTTCCTTCAAAGTAATTTCAATAAAACAATTTAAATTTGGTTTCTTAATGAAAGATCCTACATTATTGTTTTTGTGAACGTTCTAAATTTTGTATAGTAAAATCTGGTGTACCACAAGGTAGACACTTCGGTCCGTTATTGTTCATTTATGATTGATCTTCCTTCTGTTTTAAGCCTAGGTCTTTTATTTATGGCGATTAATGATGTGAAAATGTTTGCAAAAATTAAATCAATAGTGAATTGTGAACTTTTACAATTAGATCGGCGAAGATATTGAGTACTTTCTTCTTATAATTAATACCTTAACCACTAGTTTGAAATTAGGGAAATTCGTAATCCTAATGTCCTTGAAATTCTGTACGTCTCATTTGTAAGACCAATTCTATACGGTTCATATTAACAGAATAGAGTGTTTTCAAAGTAGATTCGTAAGCTTTGGCAAACGTTAAATCAAATCACCGAGAGAATAGAATTTGTATACGATGGCATCGTTAAGGTTATATGGGTCTAAGTTAGTTTATTAAAAATTAATAAAGTTTTTTGCAGAGCTGCTATTTTTAAGTAGCATTTTGTTGGAATTTACATTCAAAATCGTGTTCCTGTTTCATTTCTAGTATGTTCAAAAATTATACAGTTGGAAATCAAAATTGTGTACATATGCTTATTTCTGGTTGCGACCACGTTTTTTTAGATGAAGTTATACAGCGTGGAAATGTGATAATTCATTCGAAAGGAAATAGAATTCATGAGCTTAAATGCGAAAATGATTCATATGAAGAATGAAATTATACTGGGCTTGTAAAATTTGTTTGATAGCAACGACAGAGAATCGCACGTTCACTTCTATCCAAATTTAAATTTTCGGCCATTTAAACAAAACGATTACTTAATATTTCATGCGGTTGAGTTGGTGTTGTAGTCATAATTGGCACATCAATTTATTGAACTTATTTTGTTTTTAGTGGTAACGCTATGGTACTGGTATCGTACATCTGTACTTGGCTTGCGAAACTTATAACGCCGAATGTTGTACATAGGACAATGATAATAATGGTGCCGTTAACATCCTAAAAAAATTAAGTTTTGAAATGCCATGTTTTTCAAATCACTTAAAAAATTTCAATAAAAAATTACTTCACTGATAAGAAAGTTTGTATACTTTACTTAAATAAATTAATAGTTTTCTGGTAATCAGAATGCAATTTTATGCATTTGCGTGCATTACGTGCGATCCAGACATGCATTTTATTTTTTAGATCTGTTGAACAGTCTTAAAAAAAAATTATTTATAATATTTCGAAAACAAAATTGTACGGCCGGTACCGTTATTTTTGGTCTTAAAACAAAAACCTGTTGGCGTAAAAATTTAAAAGTGACATCTACCGAACAAACAGACAGAATTGCGAGACCCACTTTTTTTCGTCTTCGGTATCATCGTAATGTTAACTTTGATCAAAATCTTGAACTCTTTATTTTTACGAGCCTTATAGTACCTATAAGTTCAAAGTAAAATTCAAATAAAATGCACGACTGGATCGCACGAACTTGCTCTTATATAAAAGAACTTTGGAATTTAAAGTACATTTAATAAATATAAAACATGGATTTAATGAGATAAAAATGTTCAAATGCATAAAATTGCCGTCTGATATACGGAAAAGTATGAATTTATGAAAACAAAGTTTAAAAATTGTCTTATTATTAAAGTAATTTTTTATATAAGAAATTTCTTTCAAATTTTTTAAGAAAAAAATATGGGATGCGAATTTTAAGTATTAAATAATATTGATTTTAGGAAATAATTTCAAAAAATAATCGTTCATAGGTTTTGAAGATATTGATTGAAAAAAAAATGTTTTTTTTTTTTAAACCCAACAAATATTTTTTCGAATATTTTTGTATACAATATTATTTTAAACTTAAGGAGACTCCTGCTGAAAATTTTGGGTTAAAATCCTTAGAGCCGTTAATGACAAAGTCGAAAATAAACAAAAACGGGTCTATGGCAGGTACCCCTAATAACATTTTGCCCCAAAATTTTGTTTAACCAAAATGTAGTTTATGTTCATAATATCACACTTAATTTTTTTTATCAAAATCGTTAGAGCCGTTTTCGAGATAAATAAGATTTTGCATTACGGGTGTATGGGGGGTACCGTTAGTTTTGGAGATAAAAAAAAAAATTTCAATTTCTCCTCTAGGGAATCACCGAAGACCCTTAACTCCCGAGATTGAAAGAAATACGTCCAGTGATTTAGGCTGTAGTGAGAGGTACAGACATACAGACACACTGAAACATGTTTTTTGTGTACTAAATTTTCCTTAAAATTTTTATTAAAAAAATTGATATGCAAATTGTTAGTATTTAATAAAATACATTTTAAAACGTAATTAAAAAATTTAATCGTGTATCGGTTTTCAAGATACTGAATTTTCAAAAAAAAATTGTATTATTTTTTAAAAAATCCAAAAACTATTTTTTCGAAAAGATTTTTAGTTTATATTTTTTCAAATGCAAAGCAGCTCCTGCATAAAAATTTTGGTTAAGATCGTTAGAGCCGTTGATGAGAAATTCGAAATTCAAAAAAACAGTTGTTTGACATGTATCGTTAACATCATTTCCCCCCAATTTTTTTTTTTGACCAAAATATAGTCCATGTCCAAAATATCACGCCTAATTTTGTTTTCAAATTCGTTAAAGCCGTTTTCGAGATAAATAAGATTATGCCTTACGGGTGTAGGGCGGGTATATCCTACCGTTTGTTTTAGAGCTAAAAAAAATTTTCAATTTCCTCTATAGGGAATCATCGAAGACTCTTAAGTACCGATTTTGAAGAAAATACCTCCAGTAGTTTAGGCTGTATTTCGAGGAACGGACATACAGACAAACAGATGGAATTGCCGGACCCCCTTTTTTCGTCTTCGCTATCATCGTCAACTTTGATCAAAATCTCAAGTTCGATTTTTTTTTCCAAATACAGAACAATGCAGGCAATAGTACTTAGTATATCGCAAGTGAAAATTCGTTTAGTTAAAGCTAGTTAAGGTTAAAAAAAATTGCCGAAAAAAATTAGCAAAAAAATAAATCAGCACCAGATAAACCAAGATTTTAGCACCCCTTTTCCTGGGCTTGCAAAACGCTTAGGTTCCAATGAAATACGAATGTTTTCGATGTTTAGCCTCTTTAAACCCTTAAACCACAAGCAGAAGTCTGTGCAAGTATGATATTGAAAGGTACATTGATTACTTCTAAATAAAACCATTTTCTAAATTCTGTAGGTAAACTTTGATATACCAATTTTGTATGCGGTAAAGGTTGTAAACTGTGTGATTTCGAACAGTGAGCTCAATTTAAAATTTTCCAAACAATAGATCTTTTAACTACCATTAGTCAATGCCACTCCGCAGTTTAAATGAATAGGATACGAGTATCTTTTAATAGAAGTCTTTTCCAATCATCGTCAAATTGTCACTCTATGCTACCAGAAATTCCCTGAATATTGCTGCAAGGTCAGTTAAAAAAAAAACCAAACCTAGATAAGATTGAAAGCAATCAGCATGCGATATTTTTAAAAAAAAGGTCCCAATTTTATGACACGGGCTATTCATTTGCAAAACAATAACTCAATGCAAAACCGATCATCTAATCAGCATGAGCACTCCTGGTGCCATAAATACCTTCGATTCCGGAAGAAACCAATGAACCATAGATAAACCCATTTTGGCATTAACAAAACTCAGCCAATATGGCGCAATAATGAAAGAAAGATACCTGGCAGGAAAGTCACTCCAGGTGGATGTCAAACGTGCGGATATGTCATCCAAATGACTTTCAAATGGGATTTTATGACTTTGTTACTTTTGTTTTCTCAAAAATGCCACAGACAATAGATGGCATTGGAAATAGTTTCTATACTCCTTTGGAAAGTATTGGGCGTGAATTGTTGGTTGCATGCATTTTTACTTATTGTTATATTTGAGATGTCGAAGTGAATTTGTAGCACTTGTGAATAGGTTCGTTTTTTTTTTGTTTAAAAGTTAAAAGATGAAAAAAATCGAGGACGATATTAACTGCAATTGAATGTCGATTTCGAAATCCTTGAACACAAGAAAAAGACTAACTTATATAACGAAGATGAGAAGAATTAAAAATTACTAGCCGACCCAGCTCTCGAAATTCGAGTGCCAATTTATTTATTTAATTCATTATCATTCAGTAAAAGACAGAGAATTCATGATTTTTTTTAAATTGTTGAATGCAATGAGAAGTACCTACTAAGCACTCAATCCTGGAGTCCAAAGGAAAACAGTTAATGGTAAACAAAATTTCAAACCTATACACATTTCTGACACATTGCAGATTTTTGACACGTTGCAGATTGGTTGTTGATGTTGTAGACCGCAAAAACAATTGTTGGCTTGAACTGATGTTATTTGATGTATCAGAATCCGGTATGTTTAATGTGGATTTTTGGACGTTTCTTAATCCATCGACATCGTAGCCATCCTTTGATGGAATTTGACAGTTTATGGCTTGACGATAAGAGGACGAATTCAGTTATGACGTTCAAAGAGTATTTCGTACAAAATGTTAGTCGAAAGCCCTAAAATTGCTCTTTTCCGGAGTAACAAATAAAATACCTTATTTTGGATATTTATAAACGTTTTTTAATCCATCGAAATGTTAGCCACCCATTGATGGAATTTGACAGTTTATGACTTGACGAAAAGAGGACGAATCTAGTTATGACGTACAAAGTGTATTTCGTACAAAATGCCAGCCGAAAGCCCTAAAATTGCTCCCCAAGAAACAATTTTAGCTGTATTAATGCTTGAAAAGCGCTTTCGGAGCTAATCTTCGAGCTAGTTAATTCAAAAACACGCTCTAGATGCGCCTTTAGAGCAAGCATGGAGCCCACTTGCAGCTAATTCATTGAGTTTGAGAGCACTTTTTAGCTCCTTAATAGTGCTTGTAAGTAGGTTTTGACAGCTAAAAGCTTTAATATACACTTTAAAACTGCCATAGAGCCGCGTGCCTTTACGCTTTTTATTAGTATTAGTAAATTAATACAAATCATACTATTGAACACGAAAAGAAAATATTATTTGTGTTGGTAAATCATCTTAGCATCATAATTTATTTCCATACTCGTAGAACAATGAGTAAAGGTAATAATTAAAAGCCATAATACGTTCAACATGGGAGAGATTTCTAAGTGCGATTTCATTTTTATCAGAAATGTTGATATTGTACTTCGAAATATTACAACGCCCTTCTTAAATAATTTGTTTTAAGTGGATGGTAAATTTTTTTATTTCAATTTTTAACTTGAGAAAAAAATATTTATTTTGTAGTGATGTAAAAAGTAGTTACTTTCGGGTAATCGTTACTTTCGTTACTTTTTCAAAAGTAATCGGTACTTTGTAACGATTACTTTGATTACTTTTTGCACCAACAAAAATTATTTGCTTTTTACTTGCGACTTATAGGTGCTATAAGGCAAGTTATGCATTCGTAAAAAAAATCGAACTCGAGATTTTGATCAAAGTTGTCATTACGATGATAGCGAAGACTAAAAAAGTGGGTCTCGCAATTCTGTCTGTCTGTCTGGCTGGGTCGATTTTCTTTAAACTTGGTAGATATCATTTTTAATTTTTTCCCCCCACACGTTTTTTTCTTTTTTTTTAGGATCAAAAATAACGGTACCTGCCATACGAATTTTTTTCGAAATTTTATAAACATTTTTTTTTCTCAAAAACTGTTCGACAGATTTTAAAAATAAAAATACAGAAAAATTTCATTTAATTAAAGCTAGGTAATAGTTGAAAAAATTTTCCAAAAAATGGTTATTGAGGGTACCCCCCATGGAACCATTTTTTTTGTTTTTGATTTTCTCAAGAACGGTTCAACCGATTTTGATCATTTTTTTTGCTAAAGCTCCCCAAGAACATGAATAAAATTGTGTACTCAAATTTTCAAAAAAACTTCAAAATTTTTTTTTCAAAACTCAATATTTCTAAAACCCCATGCTAGATTTTTTTTAAACTTGATAAATAAAAGTTTCTCAATATAATCTACAAAATGTGAGAAAAAAATTTTTATTTTAGCTAAAAATAAAGGTACCTACCATACAAATGCTAAAAAATTAAAAAAAAATGGTTTTTAAAAATCGTATTTTTCTCGAAAACGGCACCTAGAATTTTGATAAAATTTTTTTTCTTTCAATTAATTTTTACGATCTTTAATTGAATAAAAAAAAATTTGGAATTAAGATATTACAGCTTGTACCTACATAGAACCATTTTTTCGAATTTTGAATTTCTCATTATCCACATAACGGATCTTGATGAAATTTTTTATAGAGAACCTTCTAAAAAGTCTAAAACACAGTGCATTTCAAAACTTTAAAATAAATATTTTTTGAATTTTTGAAAAAAAAAATCTATTTTTTTCTTTTTTTGAAAATTCGATATCTCCGAAAGGGGTCAATATTTCTTTTCGTAAATTTAATTTTTATTCGAACAATAATAAAAACTTTATATTGGCGTATCAAATTTTTTTCTTAAAAATCTTTTAAAAAGTTTGTATATAAAAGCTTCTTTTAAAGAAACCGCTACAAGGACTTATAATTTTTGTTCTTGCATAAATTCATATTTGCATAGCATTCTGTTTTTGTCTCTTACTACTAAAAGAATTTTAAAATTAATTTTATCATTATGAACAGTTTTCTCTAATAACATTCGTTTTTAAATTCCTAGTCAATTACATAGGAGCAAGTTCGTGCGACCCAGTCGTGCATTTTATTTTTTATTGCGTGAACGTGAGTACGATAACTCAAGCAGAAAACAATCAAAAGGCTAATATAACACTGATTTTTCGGTAGCTGTGTTCACAAATTTGCATTATACAATTAAAGAACTTAAATGTTTTTTAAAATGTTCATAATCTTATAATTTATTTTGGCACAAAAGTATCAATACGCTGAACACGATTAAAAAAATGATGGTTCGTGCAGTAAATGTAGTAAAATTAATATTTTTACTTGCGACTTATAGGTACTACAAGGCAAGTTATGCATTCGTAAAAAAAATTGAACTCGAGATTTTCATCAAAGTTGACATTACGATGATAGCGAAGACGAAAAAAGTGGGTTTCGCAAATTCTGTCTGTCTGTAAGACTGCAGACTAGACGGCTCGGCCGATTTTCCCTAAACTCGGTAGATATCGTTTTTAATTTTCCCCCCCACACGTTTTTTTCTTTTTTTTTTTAACTAAAAATATCGGTACCTGCCATTCGATTTTTTTTTCGAAATTTTGTACATAATTTTTTTCCCAAAAACTGTCCAACAGATTTAAAAAAAATTCAAAACATTTCATTGAGTTAAAGCTAGGTAATGGTTGAAAAAAAATTTCCAAAAAATTGTTTTTTTTTTTGAACCCCCCTTGGAACCATTTTTTTGTTTTTGATTTTTTCAAAAACGGTACAACCGATTTTGATAATTTTTTTTATGTTAAGGCTCCCCAGCAGATTAATCTGTATTCAAATTTTCAAAAAAAAAATTTAGGGCACTCCTTAGATCACGAATATGTAATTTTTAAGTTGCTACGATGCAAGTTTAAGTTTAAAAAGAAAAATACATGCAAAGTTGAAAATAGTCGTTTCACATAGTTTTTAATAATTTAAATTAATTAATTAATTTATTTATTTAAAAACGACAATTTTACCTTAAGACTTCAGAAATACTTTTTTTTTGGACCACACTAATGTTTAATATTTGTTTCTTCATTTTATTTAAACATTGACCATAGTGTAACGAAGATATAATTTAACTAACTTTAATCCAAAAACACGGAAATATTTATCTTCGCAAGACAATATTCTCGGTTTATCGGTTTTCCGATCTCGTGGCTGACAGTGCCACGAAACACGATGACCTACTTTGTACTCGTAACCAAAACCTTAAAGAACTCAAAACCAAAAGTAATCAAATCCAACAGTAACGATATGTAACGAAAAGTAATCAAATCCAAAAGTAATCAAAAGTAATCATTTGGTACTCGGATTCAAAAGTAACGAAATACGAAAAGTAATCAAATCCAAAAGTAATCATTTGGTACTCGGATTCAAAAGTAACGAAATGCGAAAAGTAATCAAATCCAATTGATTACTTTTGGATTTGATTACTTTTCGTATTTCGTTACTTTTGAATCCGAGTACCAAATGATTACTTTTGATTACTTTTGGATTTGATTACTTTTCGTTACATCGATGGAAAGAGGACACTCCCTAGATCATGAATATATCATTTTTAATTCGCTACGATGCTTAGTTTCACTGTAAATCGCGTTTGAAGAGAAAAAAGGTGTCAAGTTTGAAGTCTCTGCGACGCTTAGTTTGGCCGCAAATTGCGTTTAAAGGCAAAAGTTGGATTTTCGTATCGTGTTATACATCGATGGAAAGAGGGCACTTCCTGGATGACGAATATGTTGTTTTTATTTCCCTACGATGCTTACTTTCACTGCAAATCGCGTTTAAAGAGAAAAATACGTCGATTTTTCAAAATTGGTTTTTCGTATCGTGCGATATATCGATGGAAAGAGGACACTCCCTAGATCATGAATATATCATTTTTAATTCGCTACGATGCTTAGTTTCACTGTAAATCGCGTTTGAAGAGAAAAAAGGTGTCAAGTTTGAAGTCTCTGCGACGCTTAGTTTGGCCGCAAATTGCGTTTAAAGGCAAAAGTTGGGTTTTCGTATCGTGTTATACATCGATGGAAAGAGGGCACTTCGTGGATGACGAATATGTTGTTTTTATTTCCCTACGATGCTTACTTTCACTGCAAATCGCGTTTAAAGAGAAAAATACGTCGATTTTTCAAATTGGTTTTTCGTATCGTGCGATATATCGATGGAAAGAGGACACTCCCTAGATCATGAATATATCATTTTTAATTCGCTACGATGCTTAGTTTCACTGTAAATCGCGTTTGAAGAGAAAAAAGGTGTCAAGTTTGAAGTCTCTGCGACGCTTAGTTTGGCCGCAAATTGCGTTTAAAGGCAAAAGTTGGGTTTTCGTATCGTGTTATACATCGATGGAAAGAGGGCACTTCCTGGATGACGAATATGTTGTTTTTATTTCCCTACGATGCTTACTTTCACTGCAAATCGCGTTTAAAGAGAAAAATACGTCGATTTTTCAAAATTGGTTTTTCGTATCGTGCGATATATCGATGGAAAGAGGACACTCCCTAGATCATGAATATATCATTTTTAATTCGCTACGATGCTTAGTTTCACTGTAAATCGCGTTTGAAGAGAAAAAAGGTGTCAAGTTTGAAGTCTCTGCGACGCTTAGTTTGGCCGCAAATTGCGTTTAAAGGCAAAAGTTGGATTTTCGTATCGTGTTATACATCGATGGAAAGAGGGCACTTCCTGGATGACGAATATGTTGTTTTTATTTCCCTACGATGCTTACTTTCACTGCAAATCGCGTTTAAAGAGAAAAATACGTCGATTTTTCAAAATTGGTTTTTCGTATCGTGCGATATATCGATGGAAAGAGGACACTCCCTAGATCATGAATATATCATTTTTAATTCGCTACGATGCTTAGTTTCACTGTAAATCGCGTTTGAAGAGAAAAAAGGTGTCAAGTTTGAAGTCTCTGCGACGCTTAGTTTGGCCGCAAATTGCGTTTAAAGGCAAAAGTTGGGTTTTCGTATCGTGTTATACATCGATGGAAAGAGGGCACTTCCTGGATGACGAATATGTTGTTTTTATTTCCCTACGATGCTTACTTTCACTGCAAATCGCGTTTAAAGAGAAAAATACGTCGATTTTTCAAAATTGTTTTTCGTATCGTGCGATATATCGATGGAAAGAGGACACTCCCTAGATCATGAATATATCATTTTTAATTCGCTACGATGCTTAGTTTCACTGTAAATCGCGTTTGAAGAGAAAAAAGGTGTCAAGTTTGAAGTCTCTGCGACGCTTAGTTTGGCCGCAAATTGCGTTTAAAGGCAAAAGTTGGGTTTTCGTATCGTGTTATACATCCATGGAAAGAGGGCACTTCCTGGATGACGAATATGTTGTTTTTATTTCCCTACGATGCTTACTTTCACTGCAAATCGCGTTTAAAGAGAAAAGTACGTCGATTTTTCAAAATTGGTTTTTCGTATCGTGCGATATATCGATGAAAGAGGACACTCCCTAGATCATGAATATATCATTTTTAATTCGCTACGATGCTTAGTTTCACTGTAAATCGCGTTTGAAGAGAAAAAAGGTGTCAAGTTTGAAGTCTCTGCGACGCTTAGTTTGGCCGCAAATTGCGTTTAAAGGCAAAAGTTGGATTTTCGTATCGTGTTATACATCGATGGAAAGAGGGCACTTCCTGGATGACGAATATGTTGTTTTTATTTCCCTACGATGCTTACTTTCACTGCAAATCGCGTTTAAAGAGAAAAATACGTCGATTTTCAAAATTGGTTTTTCGTATCGTGCGATATATCGATGGAAAGAGGACACTCCCTAGATCATGAATATATCATTTTTAATTCGCTACGATGCTTAGTTTCACTGTAAATCGCGTTTGAAGAGAAAAAAGGTGTCAAGTTGAAGTCTCTGCGACGCTTAGTTTGGCCGCAAATTGCGTTTAAAGCAAAAGTTGGGTTTTCGTATCGTGTTATACATCGATGGAAAGAGGGCACTTCGTGGATGACGAATATGTTGTTTTTATTTCCCTACGATGCTTACTTTCACTGCAAATCGCGTTTAAAGAGAAAAATACGTCGATTTTTCAAAATTTGGTTTTTTCGTATCGTGCGATATATCGATGGAAAGAGGACACTCCCTAGATCATGAATATATCATTTTTAATTCGCTACGATGCTTAGTTTCACTGTAAATCGCGTTTGAAGAGAAAAAAGGTGTCAAGTTTGAAGTCTCTGCGACGCTTAGTTTGGCCGCAAATTGCGTTTAAAGGCAAAAGTTGGGTTTTCGTATCGTGTTATACATCCATGGAAAGAGGGGCACTTCCTGGATGACGAATATGTTGTTTTTATTTCCCTACGATGCTTACTTTCACTGCAAATCGCGTTTAAAGAGAAAAATACGTCGATTTTTCAAAATTGGTTTTTCGTTATCGTGCGATATATCGATGGAAAGAGGACACTCCCTAGATCATGAATATATCATTTTTAATTCGCTACGATGCTTAGTTTCACTGCAAATCGCGTTTAAAGAGAAATAAAATGCACGACTGGATCGCACGAACTTGCTTCTTATGTAAAAGTACTTTGGAATTTAAGATACATTTTATAAATATAAAACATGAATTTAAAATGAAATTGCCGTCCTGATTTCTAGAAAAGTATGAATGCAAACGAACTTTAAAAAATCGTTTTATTATTAAATATATTTTTTATATAAGAAATTTCTTTAAAATTTTTCAAGAAAAAAATGTGGGATGCCCAATTTTAAGTACTCGTATTTAATAATATTGATTTTAGTAAATAATTCAAAAAATAATCGTTCATAGGTTTTGAAGATATCGATTTTTCAAAAAAAAAATTTTTTCAAAAAACCCAACAAATAATTTTTCGAATATTTTTATATACAATAGTTTTGGTTAAAATCGTTAGAGCCGTCCATGAGAAAGTCGAAAATCAAAAAAACGGTTCTATGACAGGTACCGTTAATAACATTTTGCCCCAAATTTTTTTTTACCAAAACGTAGTCCATGTCCATAATATCACACCTATTTTTTTTATCAAAATCGTTAGAGCCGTTTTCGAGATAAATAAGATTTTGCATTACGGGTGTATGGGGGGGGTACCGTAAGTTTTAGAGCTAAAAAAAAAAATTCCAATTTCCCCTCTAGGTAATCACCGAAGACCCTTAAGTACCAAGTTTGAAGAAAATACCTCAGTAGTTTAGGCTGTAGTTCGAGGTACAGACATACAGACATACAGACAGACAGACAAACGGAATTGTCGGACCCACTTTTTTCGTCTTCGCTATCATCGTAATGTTAACTTTCATCAAAATCTCGAGTTCAATTTTTTTTTCAAATGCAGATCTTGCCCTACAGTACCTACTCGTATATCGCAAGTAAAAACACATGCAAAGTTCAAAATAGTCGTTTAACAAAGTTTTTAATTATTTAAATTAATTAATTAATTTATTTATTTAAAAACAACAATTTTACCTTAAGACTTCAGAAATACTTTTTTTTTGGACCACACTAATGTTTAATATTTGTTTCTTCATTTTATTTAAACATTGACCATAGTGTAACGAAGATATAATTTTAACTAACTTTAATCCAAAAACACGGAAATATTTATCTTCGCAAGACAATATTCTCGGTTTATCGGTTTTCCGATCTCGTGGCTGACAGTGCCACGAAACACGATGACCTACTTTGTACTCGTAACCAAACCTTAAAGAACTCAAATCCAAAAGTAATCAAATTTAAAAGTAATCAAATCCAACAGTAACGATATGTAACGAAAAGTAATCAAATCCAAAAGTAATCAAAAGTAATCATTTGGTACTCGGATTCAACGTAACGAAATACGAAAAGTAATCAAATCCAACAGTAATCATAAGTAGTCGTTATTCTGGTAATCGTTAGTAATCGTTACTATGGTAATCGTTACTCAAAAAAGTAATCGATTACTTTGATTACTTAAAGTAATCGTTACTTAGTAACGATTACTACGATTTCTTACACCACTATTATTTTGCTCGTGCACTTTTTTGGATAAGGCTTCTGTGTTTATCATGATTCTTTTAAAATGGAGTCATCACAGCACTGTTAATAGTTTTCTTTTCCTGTTTTATAAAAATTCTTATATATTCGCCATTTTGTTAAATACACATGAAGATATAGCTTGTAGCTCTTAGGTAAATCTTTAAAAAATTCTTTTGCTCTTAAAGAGCTATTTTAAAGGGTGCAGTATCAAAATGCTAACATGCTTTCCAACAGCTGATAAAAACATTACTATGGAGCAAATTTATCGAGCAGAAAGCTCTTAAATGTAACATATCTAAAGATTGTTAAGAAACTCCATTATAGAGCTAGATATTTAAATTCGTTTACCAAGAGCTGCAATATGTTTTGAAATAGAGCTAGGGCCGTGCATTTAACTCTCTCAGAGCTATTTAAGAACATATAAATAACATTTAGCTCCAACGATGTTACTTGGGTCTTTTCCGGAGCAAAAATAAAATACCTTTTTTGTGGATATTTATAGACGTTTTTTTAATCCATCGAAATGTTAGCCATCCTTTGATGGAATTTGACAGTTTATGACTTGACAAATAGATAATTCAGCTTTGACGTACAAAGTGTATTTCGTACAAAATGTCAACCGAAAACTTTTTTGAAACTTTTTAATCCATGTACAAAGTAGGCATCATTCGATGTTATTTGGCAATATGGCTTACAATAATAGAATATTTTGTGAGAACTATCAAAGCCACAAGTCAATCTTATCATCGAAATCGAAATTAAAATCGAATAGGAACAGTATTGAATCATTTCAGTGAAATGAAAATGGTCGAATGATCGGTTGGTTGAAATGATCGGATCATTTTCGTAATCGATTGTTGAACGATTCAATTATTTGAAATGAACGATTTACTCAGCTCTAATTCGAATTTGATTTTTTGTTTGTTTGTTAACGCATTCTTGTCAAACCAGGGGATATTTTATTTTCAGGGAAGATTTGAAAACAGTAACGCATAGAATAAAGGTGCGTGTCCATTTGAGAGTTCTTTCGCTAGTAAACTCTCGAGAGTTGCTCTCGGGTGCCTGTCCAGTTGAGAGTAATTTTTTTGAGATTTTACTATCGCGAGTTCACTAGTTAAGTTTTGGACATGATTTTCTGAGAGTACTTTCATAACCGTGTCCACTTGATATATTTTTGCAAAACTATAATTTTGCCGGAACAAATAGAAACTCACGATGTACTGAATGGAAGCTGGCGTTTAGACAACAATTTCGAAAACTGATTTTCCGATCTTCAAAATGGAAGAAGGCACAACTATAATACTTCTCAAAAGGATTTCAGGGATGAATGCAAAAATTAGTTTATGAGCCCATAAGGTGAAGTTCCTTGGCAGTACAGGCACATCACAGAAAATAATTAAGAAATCAAATACGTACCAGATTTGACTAGTTGAAGCAGCCATTAAAAATGAAATCAAAACCTGCAAACCCCGAAAATATGGCTACCTAGTGCTATACTTCATCAGTTCCGGCTCCACTTTTCGTTTTTTTTTTTTTTTCAATTTTTTTGTGACATCCGTTAATATTTTCATGATTATTAATTAAATGTACATTATAGATTCAATGTGATTGACAAAAATTATTTTCTTTATCTGGTTTCGCAAATTATGAAGCTTTCTCTTGATTTCGTTTTCATAAGTTCGTTTGTCCCCTTCTGTTCAATGTTTTGACATGTCAACTCTCGGACAGCTAATCGCAAAATACGAACTATGTATGTTGGACTTCTGCGAGCTCATCTCCGATAGTAGTAAAAAAGTGTGTCCACTTGCCAGGAACTCTCAAAAAATTCGGTATGTCGAGAGTGAAAAGTCAACTCTCCGCTAGCTTCTCTCAAGGCTGTGTCCACTTGAGAGTTTACTCTCAAGAGTGGCCTGATAGCTACTCATTGTTTTTTGCTCTCAAATGGACACGCACCTTAAAGCTAGAAACTACATGTTCTCTTTTTCCAACTAATTTCAAATTTCTATCTTCCATCTCGAAAAAACAAAAAGTAATAGTGTAAATGGTTCTAAATTTCACTTTTTCACTTTCTGAAAACACTAAGGCTAGGCGCGCACATCCAATTTTTAGTTTCGCCTTCTTTCTTTTCATTAACTTCACGCCCGCGCGGGTAGATTATATAAAAAAAAAAAAAACTATTCAATTGAAAGTTCAAGTGACCTCAGCTCCATAATTATTTCCCATTTCCTTCATCTTCCTTATAAACAAATTCTGACCCATGGAGATTTATAATCTACAAACATACGAGTACAATTCACAATACATCATTGCTGTGGATTTTATAAGAGTTAGGCAGACATCGACCAGTATTGTCGTCTAAGAAGAGTAGGACAACATCATGAGAGTAATGTATTGCCTGCATATTATGGAATATTGAATATTCAATTGAATAAGACTCATATATCCAAGAAAGTTTAATAGTTGAGCTTATAATTAAATTTGATTACAACTCAAGTTCTACTTTGAACAAAATGTCACAAGATAAGTTCAGATAGAATCCTTGGATTTTTTATAAGACCCAAGAAGTTGAATACAAACAGCTCCATCTAAAAGTCAACAGGACATTTGTATATGTAAGCCAAGGCATTACACAAGCAAGTTCATGTTCAGCCAGTTTCGACCAGATTCTAGTAAATCACGGAACCTATTCAACGCGATAATGGGAACGGGAAGGAAAAAGCAAACTACCAGAACAACAGATCACTTGGCCGCAGAATCAAAGTATCACGTACAGCTATGATGAAATAGTTCTTCTCGAAGTAACATAAGTTTCGGAGCTACGGCCAATTTTTTTTTCTCCTTTTAACGTAGGAACTATCACGTATTTTTGAAAACAGTACTCCGTTTGTTTTTGATACCGTTTACATAGCCTTTTATCTGGGATGAAAATATAAAAATATAAATAAACTCCAGTCCGGGCTAACGTAGGATCTTATCGACTTTATGTAGTTACGTCTGAGCCTCCACCTGAAACCATAATCCCGTTCCCCCGGAAATTCCCCTTTGCCTAACGGCATTTTAGCTTAAGCCATAACGGTTTCCCACCATTTTTGCTAACATAGCAAAACCTATCCACAAAAACGGATACACCCCCTTCTTCCCCATAGCCAACAAATGAAAAAGAAAATACTCATATTTCATTTTATTCAAATGAAATATGAATATTTCATAAAATACTGCATTCCTTTCCCACGGGAAGCACTACGTTTTGTATATGTGGAATAGTTCACCAGGTAGAATTTTAATTATTTGTAAGTCAGTCTTAACACAACAAATCTAGTTAGAAGGTGCAGCCTCGCTTTGGACAGCGGCCCTTCTCTCTAGAATATAAAATACATTTAACAATTGTTAATTTCAAAAAAGTATGTAATAATAAATATATAAATACATTAAATAATTGTTAATTTCAAAAAGTATGTAATAATAAATAAATTTGTAAAAAGAAAAGAAAAATGAAATAGTTAATAAATAATAAAGAAAAAAAAAGTGAAAAGAAAACGTTTAAGTTTTTTTTTTATAATAAAGCTCGGAGACTCAAATGTAAATGGCGCAGTCGGTCCGTTCGATCAAGAACAAATAACGCGAACAATGCTCGATGAAGGAAAGTACGATTAAGTGCGAATCCGATGAAAGATCTTGTTATAAGTGCGAATAAGTGCAATTAACTTTAAGAACTCGATGAAGGAAAGGTACGATTAAGTGCGAATCCGATGAAAGATCTTGTTATAAGTGCGAATAAGTGCAATTAACTTTAAGAACTCGATGAAGGAAAGTACGATTAAGTGCGAATCCGATGAAAGATCTTGTTATAAGTGCGAATAAGTGCAATTAACTTTAAGAACTCGATGAAGGAAAGTACGATTAAGTGCGAATCCGATGAAAGATCTTGTTATAAGTGCGAATAAGTGCAATTAACTTTAGAACTCGATGAAGGAAAGTACGATTAAGTGCGAATCCGATGAAAGATCTTGTATAAGTGCGAATAAGTGCAATTAACTTTAAGAACTCGATGAAGGAAAGTACGATTAAGTGCGAATCCGATGAAAAATCTTGTTAAAAGTGCGAATAAGTGCAATTAACTTTGAGAACAAATAACGCGAACAATATTCGATAAAAATAAAAAATTAAAAAAATAAAAATAAAATACAAATAAAAAAATCAAAATATAAAAAATAAATATAATAAAAAATTAAGGGGGGGGGGAGGGAGGGAGGGGGAAAAGTACATTTAAGTACGAATTCGATGAAAAATCTAGTTAATAAACGCGATAAGTGCAATTAGATTTGTTAATAACAACGCGATTAACATCACGAAAAAAAAAAAAAACAACAAAAAGGAAGTGTAAATTTTTTATGGACAAAGAAATAGAGGAGAACTATCAAGTTTACTAGAAGACATACAAATCAACAACGAAATACAGGATCCAGTCATCATGCACCTCCAGTTGTAAGCATTCAACCTATAGAATTAAAGCATTGACCCCTTAAAATATTTAAACTCCATTCCCACATATAATGGGAACATTGAAAATTTACATAATTTTATAGATTTGTTAGATAGGATCCAACCTACCCTATGTAAATACGATAGTAATAGCCAACAATTGTTTCTAGACATAATCAGAAATAAGTTTAGTAGGAAGAGCTCGAGAAGCTATAGAGATCAATAATAATATTACAAATTGGGAAGAAATAAAAAAAGTTTCTATCAATACTTTGGGGATAGAAAATCTATCGAACAACTTTATGATGACTTGAGGGGACTACAGTTTACAGACAAATTGTCAAAACTTTTACGATAATATAAAAAAAGTACTCAGAAGACTAAATAATAAGACAAAAATAGACAAAAATTTAACAGCTACACTTGAAATCAAAAAGAATTGCGAAATGGCTCTACGCCTTTTCAAAAATAAAATACCTGAGCCAATGAAGGGAATTCTAATATGTAGGCAACCAAGAAATTTAGAAGAAGCCATGGATATCCTCCACGAGTCCGGCTACGCGTATACTAAAATCAATTCAAAAAACGATTTCTACTCTAACTCTGGTATAAATAACCACAGAACTTCAACAGAATACAAATCCCAACTATTCAGGGGCAAAAAACAAAACTATTCACAAAAATATAACAACCAGAATCCTTTAAATAATAGTAGTAATAACTCCATCAGTACACAAACTCAGGACAATACAGACACAACCCTAACAATTTTACACAAAATTCTAACTCAGGACAATACAGACACAACCCTAACAATTTTACACAAAATTCTAACTCAGGACAATACAGACGAAATTATTACAATTCTGCAAACTCAGTACAATATAATCCATTAGAAATCAAGAAAACACAGGCAGTAGGCAGGTCCCCAGACAAAATAACAGCAACAACCAGACAGAAGACATG